>CAMOHE010023544.1:0-58317 GCA_946598075.1 Artocarpus hirsutus
CGCGGAGCTAACGTATAGCGGACCGAGATTACGGTGTGAGACACCGGTACGAGTATTGAGGTAGGACTTCTACCCCTTCTTTGATAGCCATTTTTAAATACTTTGGCCTCAAATGGATTCTTACGAAAATGTTTTAAATGACTTGTTGATAAAGGATTTTCATTATCTGTTTTCTGAAACAGCAGATTTAGATGGATTTTACAATAAACTTCATAATGAATATGAATGATTATATCTGGTAAAGAAAAGATTTTATGAACCAAAGAGATATATATATATATATATATTGAGGGCATGATGCCATATCAGAGATCGGGTTGTGTAGTGAACAACCTTGGGGGCAGGTCCCAAAACCCAGCTGGGCCACTACGGTGGTGAGTTATGTATGGTTTGCCCAGAAAAGGAAAATGGTACTCTTTGATTGATTTATTTGAATTATTTTGGTAATATTATATTTTATTTTATTTCGCATTTAATTATTTACTCGTTGATTGCTCCAGTTCATTTTTATACGTTTATTTGATTTACGCAATTTCTCTTAAAATTAAATAATTTTCTAAATATAGTCCTACTGAGCCTTTCGTTCACGTTTTTATTGTTTTAAAATCTTAACCTTAGGTGGATATCAGCATAGGTTTGGAGAAGAGTTCGCCGACCGGACTTACGATCAGTAGAAGTATTTGGTAGGTTAATTTATCATTCAAGGCATGTAAGACTTAAACTTCTCTTTTATTCTGGACTGTGGTTGTATCATAATATTGTCAGTACTATATGTGTGTGCACAATATGTGGGCCAGTGGGACTCATACGCGTTCCACCCCATATTTAACTATTTTAATGTTATTTCTATTTGTTTAATTATTACAATGAATTGCTTTATTTCTTTAACTTTCCTATTCAAACGATTTTAAAATTATCACCTTTTTATTTATAAATTTCATTCTAAAACCCTATTTTTAACCAAATCTTTACTTAATTGATTTAATTAAACCACCACGTCACCTCCCGTACTCCGGGGCGTGACATTAATAAATATAAAAAATATGAGATATTTTGAATATATTTATTAATTGAGAATGTCTCAATTCAATTCATAAATAATTTGATCTACCCTACGGTGGCACTTTATTTATTAAAATTGAATAATCGTGGAATTAGTAAAATATTTTTTGTGTTTTTCATGTGCATCATGCATCATGTTTACTATTCCAAAACATATATTTATGATGTTTATGCAACCATTTAATTTAGGTTATTTTATTTATTTATTACAGCAACAATGTCTAAACCAATCATCGTTATTCTCTCAAATGAAAAATTAACCGGAGATAATTTTGTCAAGTGGAAGAGTAACATGAACATTGTACTAATTTGCGAAAATTACAAGTTTGTCCTGATAGAGGAATGTCCTCCATCGCCTGCTGCCAATGCTCCTCGTAATGTACGAGAAGTATATGATCGTTGGATCGAGGCAAACAACAAGGCCCGCTGTTATCTTTTGGCTGATATGTCTGACGTGTTTAGGATGAAGCACGAAACCATGGAGACCGCTTATGAGATACTGTAGTCTCTACAAGACATGTTTAGTAAACCTTCTGAAAAGGCATGCCACAAAGCCATAAAGGCGGTAATGAATGCCAAAATGAAGGCAAGAATTTCGATTAGAGAACATGTTCTCAACATGGTTAACTATCTCCATAAGGCCGAGGTGAATGAGGGCTGTGATAGATGAAGCCACATAGGTGGGGATGATTTTGGAAACCCTCTCCCTTGCATTCCTTCAGTTCAAAAGCAAATATTTCATGAACAAGCTGAAATATAATATGACCGAGTTGCTTAATGAGCTGCAAAACTTCGAGTCTATTTCGAAAGAAAAGGCTAAAGAAGGTGAGGCAAATGTTGCAGAAGCTCAACCCTCCTCTTCTACTCGAAAGAATAAGAAGAGGAAGAGGACTGAAGGAAGTGGTAAGTCTAAAAATAGAGGGCAACCTAAGAAGAACAAAAGCAACAACAACAAAAACAGCTCAAACCAAAAGAAGCCTAAAGGAAAATGTTTCCACTACGGCGTAGTTGGGCACTAGAAGAGAAATTGTAAGAAGTATCTTCAGGAGCTCAAAGAAAGGAAGAACAACAGTAATCAAATTTACTTGTTTTAGAAGCTTGTTTAGTTGAAGATGATACTTCACCTTGGATAATTGATTCAGGGGCAACTAACCATGTTTGTTCTTATTTGTAGATACTTAGTTCTTCAAGGGAGCTTACCGACGGGAAACAAACAATGAGAGTGCGAACGGGAGAGGTTGTTTTGGCAAGAGCAGTGGGAGTTGTTAAACTTTATTTTAGAAATAAGTTTTTAATTTTGGACAACGTTTATTACATTCCTTGTTTTTATAGAAATTTGATTTCTGTTTCCAAGCTGTTTGAACAAATGTTTAATATTTCTTTTAATAATAATTATGTTAATATTTCTAGAAATGGTTTGAATATTTGTTCTACGCATTTGGAAAATGGGCTTTACACTTTAAGGCCCAACAAAAAATCACTACTCAATACCAAAATGTTCAAAGTTGAACAACCAAAACCCAAGAAGCAAAATATTTCTTCTGATAATGAAACATACCTATGGTACCTTAGATTAGGTCACGTTAACCTTGATAGAATTAACAGGCTAGTAAAGGATGGTCCTTTAAAAAAACTAAAAGTTGGTCCTCTACTAGTTTGTGAATCTTGTCTTGAAGATAAAATGATTAAGAGGCCTTTATCTGCAAAAGGCAAAAGGGCCAAGGAACCACTTGAGCTAATACATTCGGACATCTGCGGTCCATTGAATGTACAAGTACGTGGTGGTTACGAATATTTTGTCACATTTATTGATGATTATTCAAGGTATGGTTACATATACCTAATGTAAAAGAAATCTGAAACTTTTGAAAAGTTCAAAGAATTTCGAGCAAAAGCTGAAAAGCAATTAGGAAAGTCGATGAAGAGTCTTCGATCTGATCGAGAAGGGGAATATCTTGATACTGAATTCAAGGACTATATGATAGAACATGGTATTTTATCACAACACACTGCACCTGGAACAACACAACAAAATGGTATTGCAGAGAGAAGAAATCAGACATTGCTTAATATGGTGAGATCCATCCTCAGCTACTCATCATTACCTACTTCATTTTGGGGATATGCACTACAAACTACAGTATATCTTCTAAACATAGTTCCAACTAAGTCTATTCCAAAAACACCTTTAGAGTTATGAAATGGTCACATACCTAGTATACGATATATCCGTATATAGGGGTGTCCAGCACATGTGCTGAAAGGAGAATCACGTTCTAAAGTATGCTTGTTTGTGGGATACCCAAAGGGAATGAGGGGAGGTTTGTTTTATAGTCCACAAGAAAAGAAGGTATTTGTATCGACAAATGCCACTTTTCTCGAGAATTACTTTATGACAAACTATAAACGTCGTAGCAAAGTTGTACTTGAAGAGTTAAGTTACTTTCTAATAAGATTAGACCGCAACTGACAACCATTGTCGAAGGACAAAATGAGGAGACCACATCTCTAGATCAGAATGTCATATCACCTTGATGTAGTAGGAAGGTTGTGAGGCTACCTACTCACTACAGGGAACTTGGGGAAGCACATGTTGCTGTCTCTGATAATGATGAGGATGATTAATTGACATATCGTGATGCAATGGAAGATTTTGAGAAGGAGAAATGGCTGGAGGCTATGAACCTTGAAATGGAGTCCATGTACTCCAATTCAGTCTAGGACCTTGTAGACCTACCTAAAGGGATAAAACCCATAGATGCAAGTGGATCTACAAGAAGAAAGATGAGTGGATGGTAAAGTTGAGACTTTCAATGCTAGGCTTATGGCAAAGGGTTATATCTAAAAGTAGGGAGTTGACTATGAAAAATTTCTCACCCGTAACTATGCTTAAATCCATTCGGATTCTTTTATCCATTGCTGCTTGTCTTGATTATGAGATATGGCAAATAGATGTCAAGACTGACTTTTTGAATGGCTATCTTGAGGAAAGCATTTATATGGTGCAACCATAAGGGTTTGTAGTCAAAGGTCAAGAGTAAAAAGTTTGCAAGTTGTAGAGGTCCATCTATGGACTCAAACAAGCTTCAAGATCTTGGAACTTGAGATTTGATGAGGCGATCAAATCTTATGGTTTTGATCATAACATCGAGGAACCTTGTGCATACAAGTACATCAAAGATAAGAAGGTAGTCTTCTTAGTTCTTTATGTAGATGATATCTTACTTATTGGGAATGGTGTAGGCGTATTATCTACTGTAAAGAAATGGCTCACCAACCAATTTCAAACGAAAGATTTAGGAGAGGCAAGTTATGTTATTGGAATCCAATTCATAAGAGATGATAAGAACAAATTGTTGGCGCTATCTCAAGCATCGTATATCGATAAGGTGCTTATCAGATTTTCAAGCAAAACTCCAAGAAAGGTAATTCACCTACACGTCATGGAGTTTATCTTTCAAAAAAGCAGTGTCCTAAGACACCTCAAAAGGAAGAATACATGAGACGGGTACCCTATGCATCTACAGTGGGAAGTCTAATGTATGCTATGTTGTGTACAAGACTTGACATTTGCTATGCGATGGGTATAGTCAGTCGGTACCAATCCAACCTAGGATTAGATCATTGGATAGCGGTTAAACATATTCTCAAGTATTTCAGGAGAACGAGAAACTATATGTTGGTATATTCCGGTGAGAATTTGATTCCCATTGGATACATTGATTCTAATTTTCAAACAGACAAAGACACACATAAATCTACGTCTAGATCAGTGTTTACTTTTGGTGGTGCATCCATAGTTTAGAGAAGCATCAAACAATCTTGTATTGCTGATTCAACTATGGAAGCTGAATATGTGGTTGCTTGTGAAGTAGTTAAAGAAGCTGTTTGGCTCCGTAAGTTCTTAAATGATCTAGAAGTAGTTCTAGGCATGGATAAACCACTCACACTGTATTGTGATAATAGTGGTGCAGTGGCAAATTCAAGAGAACCTAGAAGCCACAAAAGAGGAAAGCATATAGAGAGAAAATATCATTTGATCAAAGAAATAGTATATCGAGGCGATGTGAAAGTTGTGAAGATAGCCTGGAAAAACAACCTTGTTGACCCTTTCACCAAGACAATACCTGCAAAGAGCTTTGAAAGACACTTGAAAGGCTTGGGCCTTAGAGACATGTCTCACCTGTTTTAGGGCAAGTGGAAGATTGTTGGGTTTGGTGCCCTAAAAGTTGTGACATTGTATATATTATTAATAAATAAATAAAGTGACATTTATAATTATTTTGGTTGCTTATATGTATTATGAATACTTTTATAAACATTAAGAAAATTGCATGATTATTTATGTGACTATAAATTTAGCATATAAGTGTTATATGCTTAGGGATTAAATTTATAGATAATAATCTAAATAATACATAATAATTAATTAAAGTTTGGGATCTTTCATTAAATATTACAAATACGGTCTACTCTCATTTAGAATGAAATAGTCGTTATTTGGACTATTAATGTAGAGATATTGGATTGTAGGTACTTTATATAATGAGATTATATAGGAGTGGACCAGATAAATTATGAATCTCTAATAATCATCCGCTACAAATAAAGTATTCAAATTTATCACTATGATGATCATATATTTGATAGTCTTAATCTTGAGTATTTGTTATACTCGTATTTATGACATTATGTTTTTTGACTTGCATGGTAAGATTTGTCTAAGTACAGATTATAACTTAACATCTTGGAAACGTAATGTAATAAATGGTTGGGAATAATAGTATGCAGATATGGGATCCATTCCTTTCTTATGGAAGTTAGAAAACTAGTTCTCTTGAGTGATGATTCGAGGTTTGAACAGTTAGCGTTCGTTCATAATAAGATTATGAATTAACTGTTCATTAGAGAATTATTGGAACTCAAGGATAAAGATATAATAAGAGAGGTAAACGAAAATTAAACTTAGCTCTTATTATAAACTATTTATGGAGGACTGACTTATATGTAATGATTACATCAATAGACTACTCGCTAATTTTCTTTGAGTAAGTTTACTATATTATCAAGAGTTCAGTTTTAGGTTTTTAGCAGAGTAAGACTGAAATTAATAAATTTGGCACATTAATTAAAGAGTTTGATTAATTGTCAAATTCATTAGAGCTTGGGTTATAGGTCCATAGGTCTCCAATGCCACCTCTAAACCACTATATTGGATTTAATGCATAGAATGAATTATACATATTTAATTTAAAATTTTTGAATTATGAATTAATTGTTTCACACTTGAGATATTAATGTGATACAGAAAAATATTTTCTGTGACACATAATATAATGTGATAAATGTTGTCACATTTAACTAAGCATTAGTTAATTAATTAATTGATTATTTTTTAAAATCTATTCTTAAATAAATTAGATTTATTTTTTGATTTTTAATACATATATATTAGATTTTATTATTTATTAATATATATATATATATTTTTTACATAAACAAAAGTTTATTTTTTTTTACTTTATATATATATATATAACGAATCACTCGTGATTCGCTTTTACAAAAAAAAAAGTAATAACATAAACTTACATTTACATAAACGAATTTTAATATATATATATATATATATATAATTTGAAAGAATCACAAACGTGATTCAGTTTAAAATAATAAAATAAAAAAAAGAAAAGAAAAAATGTAAGAATCATGTAAAATATATCATTTCCTGATATATCTGATATTGTGGTAATTTCAAATTTGAAATTAATTGAAAAATTACTAATGGCTCATATATAAAAAGAGAGAGATAACAGTTGAGATAACAGTTATCTCAAGAGATTTTTCATTCATGTAACTTTTGCAGAATACTTAAAGAGAAAAACTGAGAGTTCTTCTCTGAAAAAAAGGTCTGCTATTTCATATGTTGAGTACATAGCAAATTTCAAAAAATGTGAGAAAAATTCATCTTACATTTTGATGCCCACTCGTCTTTCTATTGGTGTAAAGGCTTAGATTAGAAGATCGTGATGTCAAAGAGAAAAGTTAGGATACCCTGATAGTTTTCAAAAATGTTAGTAAAATTCCTAAAACTTTCTATTATTAAAATTATATAGCTATTCCTGATGAATAAATTTTTTTAAGAAAATTTTTGTTTGTCAACGATCCGTTCCTTCCACTGCATTTTATATTTTAATTCCAACACATTCAACAATGTAGAGCCCATCTCATGCCCTCAACTATCCAAAAAATTAATTGTATAGACCAAGTGACCAAAGATATATATATATATATATATATGAAAGTAAAGAGAATTTCATTCAAACTGACAAACCATTACAAATAGTATGTGTAACATGCAATAGAAGGCATGATCCTCAAAGAGACTACAATCCTACAATGACATCAACGCACACAAAGAGAGGGAATGTTAGAAGTACGAAAGCCGGGAGTACTTCAACACAATTCAGAATCAAGCCCACAGAGTACTCTTTTAACGACCTACAATCGAAAGAAACTCCAACCGATTAAGGGTCAAAACGCTATAACACCAAAGTTACAATAATCACTAAAACATAACCATGCAAAGAACAAACTCTCATAGAAACACAAACAAACAAGGTGGAAAATAGAAAAACCATCTCTGTTATTACAACAAATACTAAAACCAGAACTCAATAGCAAAGCAAAACACATAAACAACATTATTGAAGAAAAAACTAAACAATTTAGAAGACCCAACCTCGTGCACACTTCATTGGGCAAGCTACATAAATCGCCGACCAGAGACCAAAAAAAAGGACCTGTAGAGACAGAAACTATAAAAGAAAAAGGTTGGCACCAGAAAACGGAAGGACCAAGAGCAAGACATAGTCATCGACTTTACGAAGACAAGGTACACCTAAGACACCAGCGCTACATCACCAGAGCAAAAACACTTCAAGAGATATAGACACGCTATAAATCACACCTTGTCGGAGCCGGTAAAATAGAAATGCTACTATCGCTTTGCCCAAACTTATAAGCCACCATCTCCACGAATCAAATCCCAATAACAAGCAAAACCTTAGAGAAGCCTGAGCCACCGAACTCCGATGCACTCAAACAGAGCTACAAAGCACAACGGCACCGCCTTTCCATCTCATCAAAAGCTGCAAGGAGCATTGTAATAGAGGAACTGGGCACTAACAAAAGAGCCGCCATGAGCCCTCGAGCACATCTCTAGGCCGAAGGACCAAAAGCCAGCTAAGTGGGGGTAGTGGACTCCAACCTAACTCAGGCGGCACAAGGAAAAAACCCTAGAGAAAACAAGAGAAAGGGAGAATACAAAGAGTCTCGAGAGAACCCATACACTTATTTTGGTACACTTTATCATATCAACGCACCTTGAAATTTAAAAATCACCTCTTTACCTCATGAACTTTCAAACCTTCTCAACTTACCCTATAAATTTTAAAAATCATCACTTTACTTTTTGAACTTTCAAAGTCTCTCGCTTTGCACTCCATGAATTTTTTCTTTTACGTTCAAATAGATAAAATTAAGCCTATATAATTTATACATGAATTATAGATAAAAATGAGATGTTATCACCAAGCATAAGAAGATTATTGAGCCGGTATTGCTAAATTTTCAAAGATACGACCACATCAGTTTTTTCACATTCTATAACTAGGACCTACCGCCAATCCAACAAAAATGAACTCTCCGAATGTCTCTCATGGATGAGACTCTTTATGAGAGTCTCAATGTAGAAATTCCAAGAAATTAATAATAATAACAACAACAACAATAATAATAATAATAATAATAATGAGCAAGGAAATGAGTAATTTCCACGTTAAGTGTTGTTATCATCTCACATCCCTTGACACCAAGTTAAACAACAAGCAAAATCCCGTGATTTTCTCAAACGTCAAGGGTATTTTCGTAACGCCACCAATTTAAGACTTTATAAGATCCCTTGGACAATTCCCACTCCCCAACATCCCAATATCGTTTCACTACTCCATCAACACACGCTCTCTCTTCCATCCATCTCTTTGCTTCTTCACTTTCCCTCTCTTTTTCTCGAGAAACAAACAGGCGTAAAAAAGGAAAAAGCAAGAAAAGAAGATGTCACCGGCGATAGCAAGATCATGCAACAAGATCCGCCACATTGTTCGGATCCGTCAGATGTTGCAGCAATGGCGGAGAAAGGCGCGGATTGCGGCCTCTCGTGCTCTTCCTCCCCCGTCCGATGTACCGGCGGGACACGTGGCTGTCTGCGTGGGGAGCAGCTCCAGGAGGTTTATCGTGCGCGCGACGTACCTGAATCACCCGATGTTCAAAAGGCTTCTCGTTCAAGCCGAGGAGGAGTACGGCTTCGCCAGCTACAACGGCCCTCTCTCCATCCCCTGCGTCGACGAGGCCTTCTTCGAGGAGGTCCTCCGAGTCGTCTCTCGCTCCAACTCGGGCAACTCAGGCCGCTTTTGCCACGTGGACATCAGGAAGCGCCTCGATCTTCTCGGCAACGAATCTCGGCCATTGCTTCACGATCTGTCCGATAAATCCATCTGTTGAAAACGAGTGGTGGCTTCTTTTTTATTTTTATCTTCTTTTGAATTTTTTTGCCGTATTAACAAATTGCCTTTTTTTTTTTTTGGGAAAGTTTTTCGGTTGTTGTGTAAAAGTAGTTTTAGGGTTTAAGAGTTGAGACCTTTTTTATTTTTATTTTTAATTTTATTTTTTTTTCTGAGTCGTCCCGAGTTGAATCGGACGAGTTGGTGATGGCTCGCTCCTTGGAGGAAGTAGTAAAAATTTCTGCAGACTGTATTGACTTTGATCATATGAATTATATAATTTTTTAAGCTTCATAATCATGTATGATTGTTTTCAGTGATATATTTTTGGATAAGATTAGAATAGAATATCCAAAATCTTATGTATTTTGACTACAAATTGTTTTCTACAATTTCTACCAATTCTTATCTTGTTGTAACGTGTTTTGTGACCAAAAAAAATCATGTCTAAAATAAAAAATTAAAAAAAAAATACAGATAGTGCTTTATTCTGCTTCTTGATTAATTTTTTATATTAGAGATAAAAGCATTTGATTTCGTTTATAGAAATATCCCACTGTGCTAGGTTTTGTGAAATTTCAAAAGCTATTGGAATGGTTTACTTCTAGTAAATTATTTTATTTTATTTTATTTTTCTCAACGCGGTTTTCTTATCCTCTTATGCACCTTTCAAAGGGTTCCACCGTTTAGGACAATCTATCCATTGAATTTTATTCTAGATCAGGAAATCCAAACTAGTGTTTGAGCTAGTCAATCACACAAAAACAAAGCATATGCTTTGTTATTGATAATGTTAGTATTACTATATTTTTTGTTATTAATAGTCTTATTATATACAAATTTACAAATGTTACCGATCTTGTGTTTTGTATTTAGTTCTTTTTTTTTTTGTGAAAATTTGTGCTTTTACTTGTAAGTAGAAAAAAAGAGAAGTATGAGTAAGGCTTGAGTGAGTTAGAGTGTAAAACTCTTATATGTTATAATATTTTTAATTAAAATTGATTTAAATTATACTTTTTAAACACTTAATAGACTAAAAAAAGAAAATCAATTTATTTTAAGCCATTCCGAACATTTTCAAAAAATATTCATTCCAAAAGTGTCAAAAATTAAATTTAAAGTGCTTACGAATCAGGTTCTAACAGAGTAAAAAAAATATGCTATAATAAAAAAGTCTCACATATTATAATTTTTAAGTTTTAATTATTATAATTTTTAAGTTTTAACTACACCCTCAAACACTATTGGAAAAAAAAAAATCGACAATTAACAGTGTTGTATTTATCTCTTTTCTTTTTTTATGTTTATCTTCTTTTTAGTCCACCGGTAAAGCAGAGCAGTATTAATTCAAACGGCTCTCTTTTTCCCTCTGTTTTATTCTCTCTTCATTCGTTTTGTGCTCTTTTATGAAGCGCTCTCATGGTAAGGTGTCCTACCAAAACGAGGAAAAAGCATGTGAAAAAAGTTCCAAAACTCAGCACATCGTAATCATAGCATACAATAAAGCATTCATACAATGATATTCGTACATACATATGCACATATAGAGTGCTTTGGCCATTGATCATGCCACGTGGTTGAGTATTCTTCAACAACAAATCTGCTATCTCATTATTTGGTCCAAACCTTCGATTTCCTTTTTTTTTTTTTTTTTTTTTTTTTTTTTTTTTTTAATGCCAATCCACGTTAACAGGGTAATGCTTCTTCTATTTATTATTATTATTATTATTATTTTGGTAACTGTACTAAGGGGACAAGACTAATAATGCATCAAATCGGTAAATGATCCCATAATCAGTGGTTAATTAACTATCAAGTTTTTGTTAAAAAAATTCGACAAAATGGAAAATGACAACCTGAAATGATGCATTTGATTGAGCCATGCTGGAAGCGATCAAATACAAATGACGACTGCTTGCACCTGATTTATCATGTCTGTAAGGCTTGAATCCAGAAATGATCAAGTCCATATCTTCTTTCTCTTTTAATTAAGTCAACATTTCCAATATAATTCTTATCCTATTTGTCTCCATGCTTGTTAGGAGACAAAGCAGCGTGGTCGCTTTTGGTGAACGGTGAAAATAACTTTGATATTTTTATAGTCTTGAGTCAAGTCATCTGCCAATCAGAGAAGTTAGCTTACAAACGCTTGTATCACATACACATGGCTGCAGTACTTGAGTTCGCTATGAAAAATGGATTTGCAATAAAACCCCATACAACACGGTGCTGACCGTAAAATTTTACCAACAACTAAAAACAAAATTCTGGAATAAAAACCTTAGCTAAAACAGATCAAAACAATGAAAAACTCACAAAGTATCAAAGTTAAAAAAAAAAAAAAAAAAAAAAACACAAGAGGTTTATATTGATTCGACCAAGAATCGCCTATGTCCACTGAGTTTTTCTTCACTATTGATGAAGTTTGATATACACTTAATCTCAACAGTTCGCTCTTAGAACAATTTTGACACAATAATGAACTCATACACTAAATTTTGGACCCCTTTTTGAGTCCTTCATCCTTCTATTGATAGTGTGGTGATCTAGTTGGTTACAACTTCCTGGTATCTCATGAATCACATCCTTCTTGCTTCTCTTTCCCTTAGTGTGGTGTCCTTCATGGCTTAGTTTTCAGAAACTAAGTATCATCATGGTTGTGGGCGGTTATTCGTCATGATAATAGTTATAGGTAATTGCCCCGTCTTTTTCAGAGATCATGGGAGAACAGTTTCTGATTCTATTTTGCCATGGCCCAAGCCATATAAAATCATCTTTAATGGTTTCTAAACAAAGATGTTGAGCTATCCCCTCTTCATGCCTAGGCTGGGACTTGGAGAATCCATGAGAGGAGCAGCGAACATTTTCTAAATGTAAATGTTGAGTTATCCCCTCTTGACAAGGGTTTAATTTTTCCTAAACAAGGATATGGAGCTATCTCTTCCTAGTCCCTAGGCTGGGACTTAGAGATCCTATAAGGGGGTAGCAGACATTTTCTAGATAGAAATGTTGAGTTCCCTCTTAACCGGGGTTTTTATTGTTCCTAAATAAGGATGATGAACTATCTTCTCTTAGTCCCAAGGCTGAGACTAAAAGATTCCATTGAGAAGGGCCACAGACATTTCCTATAGATGGAAATGTTGAGCTATCGCCTCTTAATTGGGGTTTCAATTGTTCCTAAACAAAAATGTGGAGTTATCTCCTCTTCGTCCCTAGGCTAGGACTTTGAGATTCCATGAGAAGGGAGGTGAACATTTCCCAGATGAAAAAGTTGAACTATTTTTCTTTAGTCCTTAAGTCGGACGTGGTGAATCTTAAGGAAGGATGGCGAGCATTCTTAGACAAAAATGATGAGCTATCTCCTCTTAGTCTTTAAGTCATGACTTGGTGATTTCTTGAGAGGGAAGACAAGCATTCCTAGACAGAAATGTTGACCTATCCATTCTTAGTCTCTAGGCAATTCACGATGCACCTTTTCAAATTGTAACGAAGCATTCCTTTACTCATTTTAAATTTTGTTTAAAAATCTAAAAAATACCACATTTTATCTAAAAAAATAAATCGTAATTATACTTTAAGTTTAAAACACACACATTTAACTATAGTCATTTACAAAAGTTACATTACATATGCTTAATTAACATTTTATGACATAACTTGTTTGATATATATATATATATATATATATTTTCTATATTATGTATTCATCATTACCAAATATGTATATATGTGTATAGTGGAAGCTTTACTGCAGCGACGTCCACACCCTTTCTATACAATTGTCTATCCACCATGGCTAGCTCCCCATTGGTCATATTCTGGCGTCTTAGCTGGATTCCCTATAACATGAATAACCAAATGTTGAAAAAGTAGTATGCAGTGAAATTTTTAAAAATTTATATTAGAGTATTTTCTAAAACACAAGTTTGACATACTATATGCATAAATTAACCATATCTTACTAGCCTTGTATGCCGAATAGATTCCTCAATCGATGAAGAGAAGGATGTTGTAGAAGGACCTTTACCAACTTGCCTTCTTTGCTATTCTCTATCCACAACCGGTGTGTGTGTGGGCACACTCCTATAGCTCTTCCATAGGTAACTCTCCTTTCAACCAATTAAGAGATACCCAGAATTACCGTTCGTGAGTTGTGAATAATAGTTCTCTAAGGGAGTTTCAGAGATTTATGATATAGAATGCTCACTTTTGATCTCTCAACTGATCTAAATAACTCATAAATCTCACTCTTTATTTATAGAGGTTGGGCCTAGGGATTAGTCCTTATCAAATAAGGCCTCAAAAATTTGAATCAATATCAATATTTGATAAAATTTGCATCTAAAATGCATGACCAAAAATCGTTCGATCTATAGGCCAAACTGAGAGATCGGCCTACCAAACTTACGATAAATGATCCTTGCGAATCTTTTTTTTTCACCCGAGATTCTTAGGATAGAGCTTCAATTTTAATTCAAATAACCCAATAGAGAAGTTATATCTAAATAATCTTTAGGAAAATAAATATTCCTAATAATTCAACAAGTTTATCTTGAATTAATTTATTCAAAATTAATTCAATCAATAAATAGACATGAATTATCTGATCTTGATAATTCAACAAGTTTATCTTGAATTGATTTTTCACAAAATTAATTCAACTGATAAACTGACATGAATTATCTGATCCTATCAAATTTTAGCCAATTGATAATTTAACATAAGTCACCAATTTATTGAAAAAGCACGCCGTATCGTTACATGATTTATTATGAGCTAGCAAAGAGGACTTGATGGACCTATATAGTTCAAGCTCCCGATAATTATGAAGCCCAATATCCTAGATATACATTTCATAATTATCAACTCTAACATTACTCCACTAAAAGCTTAGAGATACACTCTCGAACTATATAGAATTACAAAGGCTGAATAGCTAAGTCTCTATGATATATCATAATATATTGTATCCCCATAGGATTATCCATAATCGGCTTATGGATAAATTTTGTCTTACCTTCTCGATTATTTTTCTCTTACATTCCATTATCTCATCATCAGAGAACTTACCATCCAAATACAGTATACCATTTGATTACACCTATGTATCCAAATGGTTGGGCGCTCTAGTTTTTCAATTACAGGACAACGCATATAAGAGGATATCAACAACTCCTAAATAGGAGCTATGGATTCCATATCTATGAATAGCAAGTCTACGCTATCAAGAGTCATGCTTCTAACGTACTGGCATGCGTACCAACATAAATTGTGGATATCACCTTTTGGTACATCAAAAGATATAAGTCAAGATAACGGGCCCAGTATTCATCTTAAGATTAAGATACAACACATATGATTGTCTAAAGTGAATTGATTTGTCGAGACAGAATTATTAATCCAAATCAATTATACTTTTACGTCCCAATCCAATACACCATCACCTATGATAATGCACCAATGTTTCTATTCATGGAGCTACCTCTAATGGCCAAGACAAATCATTTCTCGTTAGGCATATAAACAACATAACAATCTTTGCATAAATAAAGCGCCCAACTTTATGCCATCGATTGTGGGTCTTATAATTTAGACCATCATCTTTAGGATCGTGTCTTCCGCATAATCTATCCATCATATGCCTGAATCTAAAGGTTGATAGTCTCAGACTTTTGTTCACTTATCTTACATTTAATAAATATGAACGTAAAGAGAATAATAACTTGATATATGAATAATAAATAAATATTTATTGATAAAAATGTCTCCAAAAACATATTACATTTTTACTCCTTAAGGCATACATGTCTACAATCTCCCATTTGCACTAAGTGAGTAAATATGACAAATCTCGTATCCCTATAGCTTCCACATGCCTCTTGAAGACACTACTAGTAAGTGTCTTCATGAATGGATTAACTAAATTATCATCTGACGTGATTTTGCACACAATGACAAGCCCGCCTTCTATGAAGTCCTTTATAACATAATACTTTTGATCAATATGCTTACTCTTCTTATGAAATCTTGATTCCTTAGCATTAGCTATAGTCGCACTATTATCATAGTACAACGATACCGCCTTATCCATACCAAGAACTACCTCAAGATCCCTAAGGAAGTTGTGGAGCCACATTGCTTCTTTTGAAGAATCATTGGCTACCTTAAACTCAACTTTCATTGTTGAATCCAAAGTGTAATCTTGCTTCATACTTCTCCAAGCAATGGCACTACTGCGAAGAGCAAACATAAAACCTGCAGTTGTTTTTCTCGAATCTAGGTAAGATTGAAAATTCGAGTCAGTGTATCCTAGAGGAGTCAAATCCTCAACCGAATACACAAGCATATACCCTCAAGTCCTTCTTAGGTACTTGAAAATATGCTTGACTGTAATCCAACGGTTTGGTTCTAGATCCGACTGAAATTGACTTACAATCCCGATTGGTTGTGTGTAAGGCATGGCATATATAGGACTACCCACTGCCGAATCATAAGGCACCTTCTTCATGTATTCTCTTTCTTCATCAGACTTTGGAGAGTCTTTCTTAGAAAGAGTAATTCTAGACCTAGATGGTTGCCCACCTTTCTTGGAATCCTATATTGTAAACCTTTTGAGAATTTTATCTATGTAACCCACTTAAAACAAAGCTATCATTTTGTTTTTCCTATCCTAAAAAATTTGGATACCAAGAACCAAATTAGCCTCATCTAAGTCCTTTATGTCAAACTGCTTAGTCAACCATAATTTGACAAAAGACAACGCCCCAATGTCATTGCCAATTAGTAGAATGTCATCTATATAATGCAGTAGAAAAACCACTTTTCCATCCTTAATGTGTTTGCAAAAACATGGTTCATCCACATTTTGTGCAAACCCATAAGTCTTGATCACTTGACTAAATCTTATGTTCTAAGAATAGAAAGCCTGCTTAAGTCTATAAATTGACTTTAGTAGCTTACAAACCTTACCCTTCTACCTGTTTGGCTACTCTATATTGATAGACTCATCAAGATAGCCATTTAGAAAGGCCATCTTGACATCCATCTGTCAAATCTCGTAGTTGAGAGCGGTAGCTATGGACAAGAGAATGTAGATGGATTTAAACATGACTACAGGCGAAAAGGTTACCTTGTATCGATTCCTTCCTTTTATGTGTATCCCTTAGCTATAAGCCGAGCCTTATAGGTTTCGACCTTTCCATCCACTCCTCTCTTCCTCTTGTAGATCCACTTACACCCCATGGGTTTTACCCCTTTGGGAAAATGTACAAGCTCCTAAACCTGATTAGTCTCCATAGACTTCATCTTTGTGTTTATGGCCTCTGTCTAGAGTTTTGAATCAACATCCTCCATAGTCTCTTCGTATGTGTAAGGATCCCTATCATGTTCATTTGGTTCAACCAAGAAGGCCTCACCATTGAACATATATCTTTTGGGTTGATGCCCGATCCTCCCACTACGCCAAAGCCCCGTTGGGTTGTTGTTCGGGTTTGGTTGGTTTTTCTATATCAATTGGAGTAGTTTTATTCAGAACCCTCGAAGTGATCGAATCACTCGCTAACTCCTTCAGCACTACTTTGCTTTGAGGCTTAAAGTCATCCATGTAACTATCCTTAAGGAAAGTTGCATTAGTTGAAACCACGACCTTATTTTCCTTTGGGTTATAAAAATAACCCCCTTTAGTCCCTTTTGGATATCCTACAAACACGCAAACTTTTGAACGTGCTTCCAACTTATTTGCATCCCTAAATAGGACATGAGTTAGACATCCCCATATGCAAATATGGTTTAAGGATGTCCTCCTCCTTGTCCACAACTCATGAGGAGTTTTAGGAACCAATTTTGAAGGCATAGTGTTCAAAAGATAACATGCGGTTTCTAGTGCATATCCCCTAAAGAACAAAGGCAATGATGAATAAATCATCATGGACCTAAGCATGTCCAACAAAGTCCTATTTCTTCTATCAGCCATGCCATTTTGCTACGGAGTGCCCGATGTAGTCAAATGGGATAAAATCTCATTCTCTAATAAATGTCCCAAGAACTTATTAGAAAGGTATTCACCACCTCGATCGGATTGAAGTGCCTTTATGGGTCTACCCAATTGCTTTTTCACTTCAGCCCAAAACTACCTGAACTTGTCATAAGTTTTGCTTTTGTGGTGCATTAGGTTCACATACCCATACCTTAAGTAATCATCAATAAAAGTGACGAAGTACTTGTACCCTCCTCATGCCCGGATGTTCATAGGTCCACAAACATCACTATGCACAAGTTCCAGAACCCCTTTGGCCCTATTGCCCTTAGACCCAAATGGTCTTTTGGTCATTTTACCCTCTAAACAAGATTCATATTGTGGTATAAAATCCACCTTTAAGTGATTTAAGGTCCATTCCTTATCAACCTTTGAATCCTATTCAAGTTAGTATGACCTAGTCGCAAATGCCAAAGATAAGTCTTATTAGAGTGAGAAGTTTTAAGCCTTTTAGAGTTATTCTTGTTAATCTCATCATTAAGTAGTAAGTCCATCTTAGGTTTGATAAAATGTAGATTATTTTGCACCCATCTAAAATAGATAAAAGATTTGTTTTTATGAATCACCACTTTATTATTAACAGAAACCAAATGGAAGTCTTTAAATAAACAAGCTATAGAAATTAAATTCCTTTTAAGTTTAGGAACATAAAAAAAATCTCACAAAATTAAATTCCTATAATTATCAAAATACAGATGGATGTCTCCACTGCTTCAACTAAGACCAAGGATCCATCGCCCATCCAAAGTATGAAGTCTTCATGAAGCAGACTTCGCGTTTCTTTGAACTCCTGTAGAGAAACACAAACATAATTAGTTGCTCCAGAATCTATGACCCAAATGTCATTGAATTCCTTAGGTAAACAAGTTTCAACAACTAGAAGATTACACCTACCTCCTCGAGAAAGGAAGTCCTTACAATTCTTCTTTATGTGCCCGACCATCCCATAGAAAAAGTACTTGAGCTCCTTCGGGTTCTTCTTTTTTTTCTTCTTTTCTTGCTGTTTGCAAGAATATAAGACTTTCCATTCTTAGCTCATTGCTTCTTTCCATTCCCAGGGTTAGGATAAAAACTAGAAGCAGCTACCAAGTTGGTCTAGCCATCAGCAAGAGATTCCCTGATCAGCAGTTCAAAGTCCTGTAACTATTTCATCAACTCTATTAAGGTCATATCCTATCTATTGCTTAAATTAAATGTAGCTCTAAATAGGATAAATTCCTTAGAAAGAGTCTCAAAGACCACAGTCATTTGAGTTTTAGCATCAATGTTAGCTCCATTGTTTTGAGCCTGAGCGAGGTAACCCATGACCAACATCATATGCTCCTTTATAAACATCCCTGGTCTCTATTTGGAGTTCAAGAGTTTCTAAAGCACCCCTTGTTGCTTTGTTAGGGCCTGGCCTCCAAACATGTCTTTCAAATTATCCAAAATCTACTTAGTAGTCTCATAATCTTTATGTTGAGCTTGCAGCACGTTATTCATGTTGACCATAACATAATAGCGGGCTGATCATTAGCATCTTTCCAGCGATCATACGCTTGGATTTGCTCATTAGTAGAATCTCCTGTAGGCTCCAGAGGACATGGTACTGTTAGCACAAATTTTAGTTTCTTAAAGGACAGGACGATGTTGAGGTTCTGTTTCCAATCATTATAGGTCATACCAGTTAATTACTTTTTGTCGAGTATCAAAGATAAAGCATTTTTAGACATTTTTAATCTATAATAAAAAATCATATACCAAATATAAGCAAACATACAATAATAGTTTAGTAAGATAACACAATCATGTATAGTATACAAATGTGTTTATGTGTTTAAACTTTAAAAATATCACAACCTTACAACGATAATTTTAAACTCAGAATTCAACAAGTCGCCTAGGGTAGACTTGCCAAATTCAATAAGGAGCATGGATCCCCTCTTGATTAATATATGCCATCTAGGACCCGTATGATCCAGCATATATTAATAATCGTTTCTTTGGCCATCAATTTTATTAACAGAGCTCCTAAGGAAGGTTAATAATAAAATTAACATGAGTGTATAACCATCATTTCAATATTTTATTCATGATTTATAATCACCACCTAGGGAATCATGCTAAAATACCATATCCTCTTGGAGATCCAACCTGCTACATGATGAGGTCTCTTCCTAGGGGGTGGAACCACCATATGCTACCTATGGACCAACGATGGAGGCTGTAGTCTTCTCTTCGAAAACATTCTCCTAATCAATCTTTTGAAATCAAGGTTTTATATTAAAAACATGCATAAACAATTTTTAAATGAGTGGCATTCCCTATTTTATATGATATGTTATCAATATACATGGAAAATCATGTTACAATGTAGACAAGCAAAGCAATCATGTAAAGCCACGAGCAAAATAATAATAAATAACTATAATATTATAGTTCTACCCTACAGAAAAGAAAATAAAGATTATAAGAGAATAATCAAAACATATTATTGATTTCTTATCTTTGAATCTTCCAATTGTATCATTCTTCATGTAATGTTCGCCTTCAAGTCTTCAATCCCACATAGATCGAATACTCCATGTTTTCGGTCATATCCAAATTTAATTTTTTTTTTCAAAATTTCCCAAAAATAAAATTAAAACTGCACCGAAAAATGTATATTTTTTGAAAAATTTATAGCTCTTTGCCGGCTTGCTGATCTATGTAATAGGCCTACCGGTCATGACCCTCTAGCCTATCGAATCTCACAGTCTGGCCTACCGGTTGTAACAGATCAGCGTGTCAAACTTGAAAGTTTAGCCTGCTGCTAGAACTATTAGAATTTTGCCCCACGGATGGCTTGCCAATCCTAGAGGTTTGGTCTACCAGTCTGTGACCATTGGTCTACTAAACCTGAAGGTTCAGCATGCCGACCAAGCAGAAGTTAAATTTTTTCAGAAAATAAGATTTTTAATGTAATTTATCATGTTTAGTTTCAACAATTCAAAAACATAAAATTAGAAACTCAAGAAATACCTATCGAACGCTATTATCAATCTTCTAGATCCGTCTTCTCTAAATAATTATTTAATTATAAAATTCTTACAAATTTATAATTAAGTAATAATTCCTAGGCGGAGATGATAGTCCGCCATCTAATTACACTTTCTAACTTCTGAGGAACCATAATCAGCATTAATTAATTAATAAATAATTAAATAATAATCTAATCAACCATAATTTATTAATAAACATTCATCATATAATCTATGACAACATATAAATATATAGAAACCTTAGAGTGTCAACTCTCTAAAAAATAAATTCAAGCATAGGAGAGATCAAGATCACATAATTTATTCCTATGGCATGATGTCAAAATTGCAAATTTATATAAAAACCAAGGCTCTGATACCAATTGTTAGAAAAGTAGTACGTAGTGAAATTTTTAAAAATTTATACAAGAGTTTTTTTTTGAAACATAAGTTTGTCACACTATTTGTATAAATTAACTAGATCTTACTAACCTTGTATGCCGGAAAGATTCCTCAATCGATGAAGAAAAAGGTGTTATAGAAGGACCTCAACCAACTAGTCTTCTTTGTTATTTTTTATCCACGACCAATGTGTGTGTGCACATACTCGCATAGCTCTTCCACATGTGACTTTCATTCCAACTAATTAAGAGATACCCAGAACTTCCATTCATGATTTGTGAACAATAGTTCTCTAGGGAAGTTTTAGAGATTCACAGTATAGAATGCTTACTCTTGATCTTTCAGCTGATCTAAATAACTTATGAGTCTTACTCCCTATTTATAAATGTTGGGCCAGGGGTTATTCCTTATTAGATAAGGTCTCAAAAATTTGAATCAAGATCAATATATAATAAAATTTATGTCTAAAATGCGTGACCAAAAATTTGTTTGGTCGGCAGGCCAAATTGGCAGATTGGCCTGTTGAACCTATAATAAATTATCCCTACGAATCTTTATTTCCCACCCGATATTCTTAGGATAAAGCCTCAGTTTTAATTCAAATAACCCAATAGATAAGTTATTTAATTAAAACAGTCATATCTAGATAATCTCTAAATATTCCTAAAAATACAACAAGTTTATCTTGAATTAATTTATTTGAAATTAATTTAACCGATAAACAAATATGAATTATTTGATCCCGATAATTCAACAAGTTTATCTTGAATTAATTTTTCATAAAATTATTTCAACCGATAAATAGACATGAATTATTTGATCCTATCGAATTTTAGCCAATCTGATAATTTAACATAAGTCACTAATTTATTGGAAAAGTACGCCGTATCGTTACAAGATTTATTATGAGTTAGCAAAAGGGACCTGATGGACCTATATAGTTCAAGCTCCTGATAATTATGAAGCCCAATATCCTAGATATACATTTCATAATTATCAACTCTAACTCTACTCCACTAAAAGCTTAGAAATGCACTCTTAAACTATATAGAATTAAGAAGTCTAAATAGTTAAGTCTCTATGATATATCATAAAGTATTGTATCTCCATAGGATTATCCATAATCGGCTTAAGGACAAATTCTATCTTACCATCTTGATTATTTTTCTCTTTTGTTGCATTATCTCACCATTGAAAAACTTGCCATCTAAAGACAGTATACTATTCGGTTACACCTATATATCCAAATAGTTGAGCGCTCTAGTTTTTCAATTACAGGATAACGCACATAAAAAGATATCAATGACTCCTAAAGAGGAGTTATGGATTCTCATATCTATGAATAAAAAGTCTACGCTATCAAAAGTCATGCCTCTAACGTATCGGCATGCATAACAACATAAAATTGTGGGTGTCACGCTTTGGTACATCAAAAGACAAAAGTCAAGATAATAGACCCATTATTCATCTCAAGATTAAGATACAACGCATATGATTGTCTAAAGTGAATTGCTTTGCCGAGACAGAATGATTAGTCTAAATCAATTACACTTTTATATCGCGATCCAATACATCGTCACTTATGATATTGCACTAAAGTTTTTATTCATAGAGTCTATCTCCGATGACTAAGACAAACCATCTCCCGTAAGGGATGTAAATAATATAATAATCTTTGCATGAATAAAACACCCAACTTTATTCTTTCGATTGCAGATCTTATAATTTAGACCATTACCTTCAAAATCTTGTCTTCCGCATAATTTATCCATCATATGCCTGATTCTAAAGATTTAGACCCACAGTCTCAAAGTTTTGTTTACTTATCTTACATCCAACAAATATGAACGTAAAGAGGACAACAATTTGGTATATGAATAATAAATAAACTCTTTATTGATAAAAATGTCTCCAAAAACATATTATATTTTTACTCCTTAGGGCATACATGTCTAACATTAAATGAGTTATTGTTCAGTAAGTCCAAACATAGCCCACAGAATGATCTTTCTACTTACTTGCATGATCCAATTATGCTCATTTATGAGCTTTTATTATGACTTATACTTAACTTAACTAAGGCCTAAGTGTTTGTACCAAATGCATATAACGGTTGTCATAACACCGAGACCGTATCATTCCTTGGAACTTCCCTTGATTTAGGAGGTTAATACAACACTTCCTTATATACTTTGGTGTATCATTTACTTGTTCTTTAGATTTTGGGGTCATACCATGCATGATACTTAAATAATTTAAATTGAGCATGCTATCAAAGTATTCTCCTTTGTTTTTATACGATAAACTTTGTCCTTAAGAAAAAATTATTACTATCCACATTATAGATAGGATTTGGTGCTTACTAGTTTATTGTACCATACTTAAGTCAATAGGATTTGGTGCTTACTAGTTTATTGTACCATACTTAAGTCAATTTCTCCCTATCCCTTTTCAAGAATCGCCTTTGTAATCTGTTTGCATAATTTTCTATTATTAGCGATCTCACTTAATATCCACCTTCTAGATGACAACTAAACATAAATACTAACTACCAACTTTGGTTATTAGCAGGTTTATAAAAACTTAGGCATAACGGAACTTATTTGCTTTATCTACAAACACCTTCCCAACACCCTCAAAGCTAGGGCAAAATTTTCCACAATGGGCATTTTTCTATTTCAAGCATTTTGAGGTTCATTCGGCCCCTTTTGTAGAAAATGGTATTTTTTCCCTTGATGGGTCTTTAAAATGTTTTGAGCTTACATTAATGATATAAAGTTTTTGTTGTGTTATTTTTAAAACAATGATAATGAGTTTGAGACGATGATGCCCGTTTTGAAGTAAAAACCTATTCTGATCTAACTTTGCAATTTTATCATCATTTTATGAAAATTTGATGATTTTGCCCTTGATATTAATATAGACCATATTACATAATTGGATTCAAACAATTTTTTCCAAAGGAGGTATGAACTCCCTAAGTTTCAATATCCATTACTTAAAAAAAAATTATATCTTTTCTTTCTTTTTTTATTAAAACATTTTATGGTTTAAAACTTCAAAAATTCATAACTCATGAGTCGAGTAGAATTTTCACAAACTATCTACTATCTATAATCTTTAATTGTTTCAATATTTCGTGTTTTAACTTTTTTGAAATCCAGATTACTCAGGGTTGTTTTAGGCCATTTTTCAAATCTATCCTTTAAATATAAGCTTTGCAATTTTACTCTCAATGAATTTTTCAAACTTTTGTTCATCAAAGTTGCTACTTACACTATGTTGGGTAGAACCAACATATTCCTAAAGAAACTCAATAACCTCTAACTCATCAAAATCCTAGATTTTGTTAAAATACCAAAAATTATTTTTATGCTAAATTTCAGACTAAGGGTTTTTAAACTTAAAAATCCTGGTTTATCATAACAATTTACACCACCTAGCATGAAATAAGTCATACAAGAATATTAGAACACCCCTTCAGAATGTCATAATCGATATTAGGTTTTACATAACAAAAACACAAAAAAAAAATTCATTTTTTAGGTTTAGTTTAGAATTTACCCAAAATTTCCCTTGTCGAAATCTATGTTCCTCCACTAAGACTTGGTCAATTCCTCATCAAAATCCTTTCCAAAACCAAAAGAAAAAATCTAAAGAAAGAAGAAAAGTTAGGGTTTTTACCTTGACTAAAACTTGTTTAATTTGACTTTTGTTCTTGAACTTTCAAGGAAATTGTTTTTTTGATAAAACATGAAAGAAAATTTTGAGGGAGTGGGTTAGGAGCTTTGGATGAGTTAGGAGAAGAAAGATTCTTTTTTTTTTTGTTTCAATTTTTGGCCAATTTTTATCTAAAAAGCTTTCTTTTGGGGTCCTTTTGAAATTTTCACAATTCCAGGGGCAAAAAGTGAATTAAATTTTTTGTCTCCCTACCCCATAGCTGTCGTATGTCTCCCTTGAATGGGTGAAAAAATTTCAACTTTTTATATCAAAGTAAATGGATCCTATAACCTTTTTATATAGTATAAATTTATACTATATTGTATTTTTCTTATACTATCAGTACAAAATTTTGTATCGATATTATCTTTGACTGTCTAAATATTGACCAACTTTTCCTCATACTATCTATCCCTTAACACATTATTTCATATATATGCATTTCTACTTTATCAGTACTATTTTACTATATTGTGTACTCTTTTTTACTAATTATAGACTTTGATGATTAGTGAAGATTTTGCATTTGGCCCTGTACAAGTAGTGAGGCCAGATTTTAAAGCAAACACTATTGCTGCAAGCTCTAAATCATGGGTTGGGTAAATTTTTTCATGATCTTTTGGCTAGCATGATGCATACGAGACCACTTTTCTATCCTGTATTAATACCACTCCCAAACCTGTCTTTGATGCATTATTATAGATTACAAATTTTTCCAAATTTGGATTAGGTATGGTCAACACTTGTGCACTTATAAACCTCTTCTTTAGTTCTTAGAAACTTTCTCCATATTTTCTAGTCCATTCATTCTTCTGAGTGAGGGCTATAAGTGGTGCCATGAGTTTGGGAAATCCTTCAAGAAAACGTCGATAGTAACTTGCTAACACGAGAAAGCTTATAATCTCCATAACACTCTTCGGTGTTGACCACTTATTCATGGCTTCAATTTTAGTTATATCAAATGAGACACCATCTTGTGAAATCACATATCCTAAGAAATGTACTTTTTCTAGCCAAAATTTACACTTAGCGAATTTGGCGTATAGTTAATACTCCCTTAGCAACTGAAGTGCTATTCTTAAATGCATTTTATGCTCTTCTAAAGTCCATGAATAAATCAAGATATTGTTTATGAAGTCAATGATGAATTTGTCAAAACAAGCCTTAAAGACTCGATTGATTAAGTCCATAAATGCTGCTGGAGCATTAGTCAACCCAAATGGCATTATGCAAACTTTGTACTATCCGTAACATGTTCAGAACACTGTTTTCAGAGCATCTCCTTCCTTGACTCGAAGTTGATGATATCCTGAGTGCAAATTTATCTTTGAAAATATGGCTGCTCCCTTCAACTGATCAAACAGATCCTTGATTCTAGGAAGAGGATGCCTATTTTTAATTGTAACTCACAAAGTTCCATCTTTCTTTTTGACAAATAACACAGGTGCTCTCCAAGTTGGATAACTTGGTCATACGAATCCTTTGTCTAAAAGTTCATGTAGCTCGGTCTAAAGCTCCTTGAGTTCGGTTGGTGCCATGTGGTCGGGTGCCTTTGAGATTGGTGCAATGTCAGGCATTAACTTGATCTTAAATGAGATTTCTCGTTCTAGAGGTAATCCAAGAATACATCAATGAATACATTTACAACTAGGACATCCTCTAGTCTTAACTAAGCTTTCTGATCTTTGCTTATCAAATTCACTAGATAACCTATACACCCATTGCCTAGCAATTTCTTTGCTTTTAAAGCATATATCAATGCTTTTGGCTTTTTTGGGGTTCTCTTGATATAGACATACGTCTGATCCCTAGTGGGGTCAAAAAGTGACCTTGTGATCGGCAATTGATTTTAGCACTATATTTTTGCTAGAAATTCTTAGAATTACACCATAGTGTTGAATATTGATTATTATTAAATCGATAAACAATTCTCTGTCACCAATGATGATTGGTACATGATGTAACCAATTATTAGAATTCAATATTTCACTAGAGAGAAGTGCGGTTCTAAAAGTGTTCTATCCCATCACCTTCAAACCCTAAACATTTTGCAAACTTAAGTGATGCAAATGAATATGTAGCTCTAGGGTCAAATAAAACATAAGCATCAGTTTTAGCTATAGAGAGCTAACCTATGACCACCATAGCGGTTCTGGCATCAGCTTCTTTTTTGGTGTAAGTATAGATTCATGCACTGGGTTCTAGCGCTTCCAATCGCCCATTTCCAATGCTAGGTCCTTTAATCTGAGACTGAACTATATGGAGTTAAGGTCCTTAGGGTCCTTGTTGACTCTATTAGGGTTGGGTCTGGTTGAATCCGTTTTTTTTAAACTAGTTCTGAGGGTTGGAAAAACAATTCCTAGCATAATGCCCATCCTTGCCACAAATGAAACATTTATTAGTACTAGCTTTGCACTATCCCATATGTCTTTTCACACATTGACCACACACATTTTTACTATTCCTTCAATCATTTATCTTCTTTTGAGGTTGACTTCTCTAACTGACTTGATTACTAGAATTCCATTTTCTCCTATTATTTTTATTAACATTACTACGGTTGTGACCAAATTGGATATTCTGATTCTGACTCTGCCCAGTGTTACTCCTTTGTCCCTTAGATTGAGGGGTAGGCTCTGCTTTACCAAAGCTCTTTATTCCTTTTGTGCCTTAAAAATCTTAGCTCTCTTAGCTTTGTCATGGGTGATTCTGAACTCAACTTAAGTTATATATTCAATATAGTCCTCAACAGACCTTGGTGCCTGACCTCCACTGTTTACGAACAAAGCGATGTCCGTATAGAACATTATCATCAATCTCTTTATCTTTTATCCGTGGATACCAGTTTAAGACAAAGGCATGCCAACTGATTAAATCTTTTCACAGCATCAATGATAGACAGGTTGCCTTGCCCAAAATTGTTAAATTCTTCTTGTTTCACATTAAAATAAGCTTCCTTAAATTCTTCCACAAAGTCAACCTAGGTCATTTCTTCTACGTTCTATTTTTTGATCAACTAACTCCCACCACCTTCTTGCATCTTTTGTGAGGGAGAAGGATGCACATAACACTTTCTCTTAGTCATTAAGTCCTATAAACTTTAACACTCTTTCAATGCTAATAAGCCAATCATTGGCTTCTAGAGGGTCAGTGGAACCATCAAATTCTAGGGCTTTCATGTGTCAAAATTTTTCATAAAAGTCCATTACTAGAGCCACAGTTGTAGCCAGATCTACTAGACGTGCTGCAAAGGTCGTGGTGGTGGGGTCTTCTTGTATTGGTGGTGCTAAATTTTGTTGAGCCAACTACTCACAAAGTCCTTTTATTTCTTGCTCCAGAGCTCAGATGTTATCTTGTAGCAGATCTTATCTTGTAGTTGAATGATTAAAGTCATTAAATAGGGATTTGAGGGACCTCGAGGTCCTTCGGTCGTTGTTGTCAAGTAAAATTTTCTATTGCAGAACATTAGAATTATATTAACAATTTGCTTTATAAAACTTATTAGAACTTTAATGGAATTATATAACGGCATTAAACACACACACACACACACACACACACACACATATATATATATATAAACATTACATCATTTCATTACATATCTTGTTCTTGTATACATACTTTGTTAACAAAACACGTCAGGTATGGATAACCTAGCATACATGGTCAATATACATACACCAACTTTTATGTCATATCCTGTAGCAGTCATCTTTATTGACTTTACATCACTATCAAGTGATGCTACTTACCGGGGTACACATATACCTGGTCAAAAGGGTCAAAATTTTGCTAGCTATATAGTTATATACAACTCAAAACAAAAGGTCATTTAGAAAGAGTCTTCCCCTTCTAGTCAGAGTCAATGTCTGACACATCACTATGTATCAGATCCTCCTTTGGGTCTTCTTTCTCTTCCTTACTGGAGCCTGTGGAAGGATCGTCACTAGCATAGATAGGCTTAGGTAGTCCAGGAATGTACTGGAAGGATCATCACTAGCATAGAAAGGCTCAGGTGGTCCAGGAATGTACTTGGGCACTTCTTGGTCATCATGATTCTCTTTTAGGTCCATAAGGTAGTCATTAATTGGTGCTACTAACTACTATTCTGCATGATATAACTCTGCTATGAAGTCCTCAAAGCTGGGAAAATCACATAGATATAGTAACAACATTTGAATCTAATCACATAGATAAGTGTTCTTAGCATACTACTGGTAGCATGGTATAATAGAACCTTATGATGTAATGCTCTAAAGACTCCTTGAGGTATCTATCCCATATGGCTTGTAGATGATTGATTTACTGACGCTGTGAGTCTCCCAATATAAAAAGATCAGTCATTATTGGAGCATGGTCTGCAGATGGTGGTGCAAACTCCTTAGAGATTTGATTCCAGAATCTTGATGTTGTACTTCGGCCCTAGTCCTAACTACTAATCTAGTGCCTCCCTTTGGAGTCTCCCTAATGCCAACAAAACTTGGAGATATAGTAGCATATGATAGTATTTAAATATAACCTCTATTGTGTTAAGCCGTCAGTAAGCACCATAGGCTACCTGCATCTGTCAAAGCAAGCGACATCATGTTTTGAACTGCCACGTTGTCCCTCCTATCAGCATCATAACAATGATTGTCGCGTGGAGCCACCATCGAATATAGTCGAATTGTTTTAACATTAGAATTTATCATAAAAGGAAACTTTTTAGTACCACTCTTAGAAAATTAAACTATCGTACTTGAGCTATGGCTCTAGGATGTATGGCATTGTGTAGTCAGATGGCAGGATGTCTGCTCTAATACCAACTATCATGACCCGCTTTTTCGAATCATAACCAAGCATTACTTTACTCATTTTAAGTTTTGTTTAAAAGTCTAAAAAATACGCACATTTAAAAAAAACTGAAATCGTAATTATACTTTAAGTTTAAAATAGTACAGTCCATTTAAGCGTAGTCATTTACAAAAGTTTCATTACATTTGCTTAATTAACATTTCATAACATAACTTGTCTGATATATTTTTTCTAATATTATAGATTCATCATTACTAAATATGTATATATATGTATAGCGGAAGCTTTACTACAGTAGCAGCTATACCCTATATATACAATTGTCCATCCACCATGGCCAGCTCCATTTCCTCTTGGCTCGATTTCCTACAGCCTGAACAACTAAGTGAGCTATTACTTAGTAAGTCTAAACATAGCCCACAAGATGATCTTTCTACTAACTTGCATGATCCAATTATGATTATTTATGAACTTTCATTATGAGTTATACTTAACTTAACTACTTAACTAAAGCCCAAGTGTTTGTACCAAATGTGCATAATGGTAGTCATAACACTGATGCCGTATCATTCCTTGGAACTCCTCTTACATCGGGAGGTTAGTACAGCACTTCCATATGTACTTTGGTGTATCATTTACCCAATCTCTAGATTATGGGTCATACCATGCATGATGCTTAACTAATTTAAATTGAGCAGACTATCAAAGTAATCTCTTTTTTTGTATGATAAACTTTTCCCTTAAGAGAAAATTATTACTATCGACACTGTAGGTGGGATTTGGTACTTAACAATTAATTGTACCATACTTAAATAAATTTTTGCCATTCCTTTTAGGAATTGCCATCATATCCTATTCGGATCATATCCTACACTGACAATTTTTTGTTATTAGCATCTTACTTAATATCGACTTGTAGTCGATAGCTAAACATAGACACTAACTACCAACTTTGGTTATTAGTAGATTTATAAAAACTTAGGCATAACAGAACTTATATGCTTATCTACAAATGCCTTCCCATCACCCTTGAAGATAGGGCAAAATTTTCCACTATAGGCATTTCTTCTATTTTGAGCGTTTTGGGATTGTTCTGTCTTTTTCATGAAAAATGACATTTTGCCCTCAATGGGTCTTTAAAACTTTTTAAGTTTACATTAATCATTTAAAACTTATGTTTTGTAATTTTTAAAATAATAATAATGAGTTTGAGACGATGATGCCTATTTTGAGGTAAAAACCATTCTGAACAAACTTTGCAATTTTACCCATGTTTTCTAAAAATTTGATGATTTTTCTGTAATATCAAACTCGACCATATTACATCGTTTGATTCAAATAATTTTTTCCAAATAACGTATGAACTCCTCAAGTTTTAGAATCCATTACTTAAAAAAAAAATTTCTATCATATCTTTCTTTTTTATTAAAAGATTTTATGGTTTAAAACTTCAAAAATTCATAACTCATGAGCTGAGCAGAATTTTTGCAGTTAGTTTAGTTTCGTTTAGTATTTACCCAAAATTTCCCTTGTAGAACTTTGTGGTTTTTTACTAAGGCTAGATCTTGGAAATTTCCCTTGACATATCCCATGGAAAATCCCTCATCAAAACCCTTTCTAAAACCAAAAGAAAAACTCTAAAGAAAGAAAGAAAAAGTTAGGCTTTTTACCTTGACTAAAACTTGTTTAATTTGATTTTTGTTCTTGAACTTTCTTGAAAATTGATTCTTTGATAAAAGTTGAAAGAAAATTTTGAGAGAGTGGATTAGGAGCTCCAATTAAGTTAGGAGAAAAAAGAGAGTTTTTTTTTTCAATTTTTGGCCACTTTTTATTTAAAAATCTTTCTTTTTGGGGTACTTTTGAAATTTTCACAACTTTGGGGGCAAAAAGTGAATTAAATTTTTTGTTTCCCCACCCCATTGTTATTGTGTGTCTCTTGAATGGGTGGAAAATTTCAACCTTTTATATCAAAGTAAGTAGCTCCAACAACCTTTTTATATAGTGTAAATTTACACTACATTGTATTTTTCTTATTCTGTGAGTGTAGAATATTGTATCGATATTATCTTTGACAGTCTAAAATTACACTGACTAACTCTTTCTCATACTAACTATCCTCCAATACAGTATTTCATATATCTGCATTTGTATTTTATCAGTACCATCTTACTATATTGTGTACTCTTTTTACTAATATGTGTCTTTTTACAGTGTATTCATCAACTAATGAATTGTAAACAAATAAATCTTTTACTAATTTTTCTAACTAGCAATTAACTATTTTTTTTATACAGCTTGGACTATGGCATGATTATTTACTTTAATTAATATTTCTTTCTCCTTACTATTTTATTCCACAAAGTTTATAATTATTGTGATATAAATTCCATCTTAAGAGTATTTTACATATTTTTAAGTGATCATACTCACAAAATCTGCATATCAAAACACTCTAAATTACCCAAAATTCACATATGTAATCATCACTAATATAATCCATAAATATTCATTTTATTGTAATTTTACAAAAATACGATTTTTTTTGGAGGAAAATTCATTATTTAAAAATCCAAATAAATTTTAGATTTAAATAAATAAATTTTCTTGGATATTACATGCAGAATATTATGACAAAATAAATCTAGATCCATAAGGCTAGGTACCTTCCTTTTTTTGTCGTCTCCTAACAGAAGAAGTGAAAAGGGGAGACAAAATAGGTCGTATGGTTTTACAACCTAATGTCTTGTTTCCTCTTTAATATATATGGCATGATGGTTAGTGGTGCAATATACATTTGTACGATTTTTTATGCCATTTCTTCATTTTTTATTGTTGCAATCTTAGGCTACTGCCGTGGCAAGAGTGTTGCATTCTAGGCTTAACCTTCTTTCTTATGAAAAAGAGCAAGAGGAGAAGGATTTGGAAGAAGTTTGTGCTTTCTTAAAGACGAAGTAGAGAAAACTTAGCATTGCTTTTAAGAACGTGGAGTCTGTGCTAAGGATTAGGAAAAGACAAGGCATTCGTCAAGAAACTTAGGGAATCTGATGCTTTACTTAGGAAGAGTGAAGAAACACTTGCTTTAGAGAGCGCTTGGTAGGAAAAGAAATGCCAAGAGTTAGACAAATATTATGACAAGGGGATTGTAGATATGACCAAGACAACTCACATTTTTTGACCCAAACAGAATTTGAGATTCCATGGAGATAAGGACATTAAGATTGTGGCTGTGATGAACACAAGGACTGCTAAGAAAACTCAAAGTACTTCCATTTCCCCTTAGCTTCCACTGATGGTGCTAGTGTTAATAGGAAAACCAAGGATGTAGATGGTGATGGTGATAAGAGCCTGACTATAGTGTAGGCCTCTTTAGTATTTAAAGTATAGTGTTTAGTATGTTATTTTGTTTTTGTCAAAAAAAGGGGTCTTAAATATTGCATGTTACGCTTATAGTTTGGATGATTTGTATTTAGCCTTTTGGCATTTTCTTGAAATCATTATCTTATCAACACCACCACCTTTCTCCATTTCAACTTTGTTTTGTTTTAACACTTCATAAGGGCCGGCAGAATAGCTCGTCATTCTTGAAGAGGTGCGGCCCTTTGCAACCCTTTTGAGAGGGTTGATAAACATTACCTAAATAGAAATGATGAGCTATCCCCTCTCACTCTGTAGATGGAGACAGTGATTTAAAAATTCCCGGAGTTGTGGCTCAATGCCACCAGAACCGGAATGAGTTCTGGCTTAAAGAAAATATACAATCATTATCATAATGAGTTGTTTTTGATAACTCTATAAAAATAGAGTTCTTCGTATCCTTTAATGTACATATTTTTGCTATGTTTTTAATATTTTTATTTAATTTTGTTTATTGACATATATTTTACTTTTTTATTTTATTTTTGCTAATTTGATTTTATTTGTTTTATTTTATTTCAATTGAATTTATTATTATTATTATTATTATTATTATTTTCTTCTATCTCTTTATTTAATTTATCTCATTTGTGTTTGTTGGATAGGTGATAAAGGCTAAAATATCATTTTAGGGAAAATTGAGGTAAAAAAATAACTAAAAATTTGAATTTCAAATACCTAAAGCGAAGCCCACTCGTAAGACTGAGAAGACATGAAACTCTTTGTTTCAACTGTCGGATCAACTAGGGAAGTGTCTAGATCGCATGTTCTTTCCAGCACCAAAACACGCACGTCTTCGTCAAAAGCCGACAAGCTTTGTCTTCTCGCTTAGCACCACATGTCTCTTCCGCGAACTCAAGCCATGACGATTCCATGCAGCACGGACCAACGAAGTCTTTGTGCACCTGTTCGTTCCCCAGCCGTGCTTTGCCACGCATCTATCAACTCATTCTACCAACCCAATCGTGCCACGTATTGGAGCTACACAAGCCTTGTTGCACCTTGTTTTTATCCTCTTATTCAAGAGTGGAATTAGGGCTGGCAAATCGTGTTATGTGTCGTGTTCGTGCCAACACGATTACAACACGACACGATTACGCTGAACACGAACATGACACGATTAATAAACGTGCCTAAACTATAAACACGAACACGACACACCTATAACACGCGTAACACGACACGATTAACACGATTAATAAACATGCTAAAAATATAAACACAAACACGACCCATTTACAACACGATTAACACAAAACACAATTATAAATAGTATTCATATCAACACATTTATAACACACAAAACAATTAAATTACTTATTATTTATTTTTTTATTATATAATTTTATATTTTTAACTATAAAATTATAATAATAATCATTCATTCAATATTTTAAACTAAATTTTCTCTTCAATATCTTAAAGAGCACAGCCTTTTGAAGAGCTCTAATTGAAGAACTGTTATTTTAAAACCATTTGGTTTTATTGGCAACCAAGACCGACTATCAAGTGAGGAGAGCTCGTCTTATATAGAGAAAAATTATGAAGACTTTTACTCTCCATCCGATGTCGGACTTTTGTGTTGAAGTACAATGAGTTAAAAAAAGTAAAATAAATATAAAGAAGGCATTCCTTTAGCACTGGTTGTTTCTCTAGTGTGGTAGTGAGACAAACAATAATATACTCTAAGTGCAAGGTTCGATTCCTTGCCCTGCAAATCCAAAATTTTTTTGTTTTAAAGCTTTTTTTTTTGTTTTAAGCTTTTTTTTTTTGTTTTAAGCTTATATTATTTAAAATATAAATATATGTTTCTTGATTGATTTTATTGATATTTTAGTGGAAACATAGGTCTAAAATTAAGGTATTTTTTGTATAATTGTATTTTTGATATAATCACTTAACTTAAAAAAGGGTGTTTAATTTGCTTAAATTAAAAATAAATTAAAAATTAAGGTTATATATTCTAATAATAATTAATAGAAAGAATGGTTTATAACGTTATAAAACACATCTTAAACTTAATTAATTAGTTTCAATAACCTATTAGTTTTGATTACAAATTTTACATTCTACATTTTCTTATATTTTATTTTAATAAATATACTTGAAATATATTTCTCTTACTAAATACTATAGTTATTAAACATGCTATAAACGTGCGGGTCATGTCGTGTCGTGTTGACACATTTACTACACGTTTAATTAAGCGTGTTAAATGTGTTAGCACAAATCCAACACGTTTATTTTCGTGTTATTCGTGCCAACCTATTTATGGCCCAATTAATATACGTGCGTTCTATACCCGTTTATATCGTGTCATCGTGCCATGCTTGAAATTGCCGGCTCTAAGTGGAATACAAGAAAAGGTTCCCATTGCGAATTTAACGGGATAAGCCTCCATTTCTTTAGGAGGAAACAATAGTCGAGGATTAATATTTTCTTAGGTGAGCTAGTCCCATCTTTGCGGAGAAATGAAAAAGAAAAGAAAAATAAATAAATAAATATTAGTTTATTTTTTAATTTAGTTTTAGGATTTTAATTTTAATTTTAAATTTAGGAATTTTATTTTTCTTTTTGTAAGCACCATTCAAGAGGGCATTTTAGAGCTTCAAAGAGGAGAAAGAAGAAGATTTGGGAAAGAGGTTTTGGAGCTTGTAACACCTTTATTTGGTGATTTCTTTCCCACTTTTATTCTCTAAATCTTTGTATATTCTAAGAATGTTTAATTATTGGTGTTGCTTAATTTTGGTTGTGATTATATGTAACTAAGTTTCTTAGTTTAGAGGGCTATGAACTCAAGTTGATATTGTATTTGGTCTATTGCCTTTGATTAATGCAAGTTAATTTTCATTTACCTATTATTTGTGTTATCTTAAGTATAATGCCTCTAATTGATTGGCCACCAATTAGTTAATTTTGCAATTGAGATTAGTACTTAGGAAAGGAAGGTTTTAATTATGGGTTTAAGAAATATAATCTAGAAAATTGTAGAGTTGGGAGACCTATGGTTTTCTTTGTGACAACATATACAACTTGCTTAATGAACACTAAGTGATTGACTTTGAATAGGAATATTGGAATTAATTACTTTGGATAATCTTTAATTGAGTGCTTAGGAGAGGAAAAATTAAGATATATAAGTGTTCTATGCCGATAAATCAGGGGAATTAATTTGTCAATAATCTAGATAATTACCGATCATATTGGAAACTTGGTGAAATAGTTTCTCTAAACCCATTTGTTATCATTTATTTTCATTTTACTTTCTAGTTTTAGTTTCCATTTTCATTTATTTTATTTTCGTTTTGTTTTAATTTTGGTAATTTAAATAATTCTAGAATTAATCTAATTTTAGTACTTAGCTAGAATTGAACAATCCTTGAGGAAAATGATACTCTACTTCTACTCTATTACTTGTGATCGTATATATTTGCATGCTGTAATAAGTTTTTGGCGTTGTCACTGGGGATTGTTGTTTAGTTTTGGTTAATATCGATACCAATTAACTCTAGGATTAATTTGGATATTTTTATTTGCTTTTGTTTCATTTTTCTTGTCTTTAGTTTCAATGTCTTTGTTTGAGGTACTTGGAGATGCAATGTCTACAAGTCCTCTTGAGTTTTTCCTACTATGATTTGGAATCAATACATAGAGCTTGGTGGATATATAAAGAGTTGCTAGTTTAGTTTCCCTACCATGGGTTTTCAAGAGAATATCAACTTCAAAATTTTCTCAATGGGTTACGTGCTAGAACAAGAAATTGGGTCGAAAGCAGAAATGTTACCACCTCTTTCTACCAACTATCCATGGATGATGCCTATTGTATGTTGGAAGGCAAGGTGGAGTATGATCATTGGTGTTGGAACAATTCCAATAATTTGGAGCTATGGTTTGACACCCAACCTCAAGAGACGGGTGTATATCCAAAACTTCAAGTTGTATTTGTAGACTTTATGGAGGAAACTCGTCAATATATGAAGAGGAATGAGCAAAATATGGATAAATTGGATGAAAAGTTGATAAGTTCAAATGAAATGGTAGAGGAATTGTTTGAAACCTTAAAAAGGATAGAGGCAATGGGAAAACAAAATTGAATAATTGGTAGCATCCACTCCTTCTATAGATGTTCTAATTGGATACAAGCAAGATTGCCACCTTGAGAACGCTACCAATGTAGGGAGCACTTGAAGATGTTTGATGATGATTTTCTAAAGTTTGAAGACTCATGGCGTGAGGAAGGGACCGAAGACTTAGTTATTGAAGAATAATCACAAGAAAAAGTGTATGCGGCTCAATGGATTGTGTCCGCACCAGTAACTGAAGACCACATTTATAAGTATCTAATATGGCCAACACCTCCACCACCAAAGTTAGCACTGTTTTTTCAAGTCCCACCAACCACAACCTCCAAAGCCGAATCTTATTGGTATCATATACCAAGTATTGCTACATTTAGCCAAGTTTGAGTGCGTCTCATCACAAGACCCATTTGTAGTATTCTATGACACTTGCTATGGGCTGAAGACACTCTTTGATGAGTGCTTCTCTAAAAAGTCAAGCCGATGACTTAAAATTAAGCACTCTTTAGGAGGCAACCTGAGTTTTCCAAACTTTTTCTTATTTCATTTTATTTTGGTTTTTTTGTTTTAATTTTTAGGAACTTTTTACTTTTTTCTTTCTCTTCTTTCTTTTGTAGGTGCAAAGAGTGGAGCCAATAAGAGTTGAAGCCATAAGAGGTGTCTTATGGATTTCAAGGACATCAAGACTTGTGTCAGCACCAATAAACATTATCAATGGGAGTTTTCCTTAAATTTTTCTAATTTTTATGCTTTCTTTACATATTAAGTGTCACAAGCCGCCTTTTCAGGCTGTGATAAATCCCTTTTTCTTACTTACTTATATGTAAAAATTTAGGAAATTTTTTTGTTCCTAAATACATAAACTTTTCACTCTCGTGAGGTCGGAATGTAACCTTGTGGTGTCAACAATTAATCTTAGTTGTGTATTTCCCTAGAAAATCCATTCCTAAAATGACGTCATAATCTTGTATATCGATTATTATCAAATCAATATACAATTCCCTTCTACAAATGATTATCGGTGCATGACGTAACCAATAATCAGCACTCAATACCTCCCCAGAGGGTAGTGTAGTTCTAAAGGTTTGTTCTATCCTATCCCCTTTACTTCCTATTCGTTTCGCAAACTTTAGTGATGCAAACGAATGTGTTGCTCCAAAATCAAACAAAGCATATGCATTAGTGTTGGCAACAGAAAATTGACCTATCACCACCGATGAGGTTCCTGTGTCTTCTTCCTTCTTCATGCAGGCATAAATTCGCCCACTTGGTTTCGGAGCTTCTAGTCGCCCCTGACTAACACTAGGGCCTTCAATCTGTGCCTGAACCTAGATAGCATGCAATTGATTTCCCTGAGGCCTTTGCTGAGCCTGACTGTTCTGACTTCGAGGATTAGAAAAACAATTTATGGTGTAGTGCCCTTTTTTTTCCGCTGATATAGCACTTGTTTGTGCCAACCTTGCATTCCCCTGCATGTCTTTTCCTACATTGACTGAAAAGGGGTTTCTTGTTTCCTCCATCATTAATCCTTTTCTAGGGTTGACCCTTTGGATTGTTTGAACTATTCATATTCCATTTCTTTTTATTGTTAACATTGCGGCTGCGTCCACTGGAAGGTTCTAGGACGGCCCTCGGCTTGGAACACTTCCTTGTCCTTTTACTTGGACAGCTTGACTCTGCTTGGCTAAAGCTCTTTCCTCCTTTTGAGCTTTAAAAATCCTGGCTCTTTCCTCCTTATCACGGGCAATTCTGAACTCAGCTTTGGTCGCCCATTCAATGCAATCCTCTAGTGCTCCTCGTGTTCCTTTGGCGTTCTTGAATATATGAGAATATTGTTAATAAAAATGATGACAAATTTATCGAGATATTTCTTGAAGATTCGGTTCATGAGGTCCCTAAAGTATGTCGGGGCATTGGTCAGTCCAATTCCTATACTGCTTTATTTTTATAGTATAATTTTATACTCATAACTTTATTAGTGTATTTCCTCACACTGTATTATTCTAATACTATATAATTTTTCCATGTTATTATACAGTATTTTTTCTTAAATTGTATTTTTTCGTCTTCATATAATCCTTAACTTAATGCATTTTCAATGCATTAAAAATTCTTGGGTGTTACAACCTCGGAAGGTCCTAATTTTTTAGGACGAAAATTTTTAAGGATGGTAGATTGTAACACCTGAGAATTTTTAATGTATTAAAAATGCATTAAGTTAAGGATTATATGAAGACAAAAAAATACAATTTAAGAAAAAAATACTGTATAATAACATGAAAAAAATTATACAGTATTAGAATAATACAGTGTGAGAAAATATACTGATAAAGTTATGTATTATAAAATTATACTGTAAAAATAAAGTAGTATAGGAATTGGATTGACCAATGCCCTGGCAGCCTTTATGGACCTCATGAACCAGATCTTCAAGAAATATCTTGATAAATTGGTCATCGTTTTTATCGACGATATTTTCATATATTCAAGAACGCCAAAGGAACACGAGAAGCACTAGAGGATTGCATTGAACGGGTGATCAAAACTGAGTTCAAAATTACCCGTGAGGAAAGAGCCAGGATTTTAAAGCTTAAAAGGAGGAGAGAGCTTTAGCTAAGCAGAGTCAAGCTGTCCAAGTGAAAGGACAAGAAGTGCTCCAAGCCAAGGGCCGTCCTAGAACCTTCCAGTGGGACGCAGTCGCAATGTTAACAATAAAAGGAAATGGAATGTGAATAGTTTAAACAATCCAAAGGGTCAACCCCAGAAGAGGATTAATGATGGAGGAAACAACAAACCCCTTTGCAGTCAATGTGGGAAGAGATATGTAGGGGAATGCAAGGTTGGCACAAACAAGTGCTATATCAGTGGAAAAGAAGGGCACTGCGCCATAAAATGTTTTTCTAATCCTCAAAGTCAGAACAGTTAGGCTCAACAAAGGCCTCAGGGAAATCAATTGCATGCGGTCTAGGTTCAGGCACAGATTGAAGGCCCTACTGTTAGGGGCAACTAGAAGCTTTGGAACCAAGTTGGAAAATTTATGCATACATGAAGAAGGAAGAAGACGCGAGAACCTCATCAGTCGTGACAGTCAGTTTTCTGTTGCCAACACTGATGCATATTCTTTGTTTGATTCTGGAGCAACACATTTGTTTACATCACTTAAGTTTGTGACACGAATAGGAACTAAAGGAGATAGGATAGAGCAAACCTTTAGAACTGCACTACCCTCTGGGAAGGTATTGAGTGCTGATTATTGGTTACGTCATGTACCGATAATCATTTGTAGAAGGGAATTGTATATTGATTTAATAATAATCGATATACAAGATTATGATGTCATTCTAGGAATGGATTTCCAAGGGAAATACATGACTAAGATTAATTGTTGACACCACAAGGTTACGTTTCGACCTCATGGGAGTGAAAAGTTTGTGTATTCAAGAAAAAAAAAATTCCTAAATTTTTATATATAAGTAAGTAAGAAAAAGGGATTTATCATAGCCCGAAAAGGCGGGTTGTGACATTAAGGATTTTATACATATTAAGTTTGGAGGGAAAATTAATTTTTTTTTTGTTTTTGCTTTTTGAAAAAAAAAAAGAAGATTTAAAAAGTTTTGAATAATTAGAGATTTTTATGCTTTCTTTGGTGATTTTTCCTAGATCAATAATGAGAACTATGGTTGGAGATTGTGCATTGCTTGTGCAAAAGTGTGGATATTGCCTAAGAGTGTGCTTAGTTCTTAAGTTAGTTTCAATTGTGATTATTCCATGTTGAGCACTATGCTTTGATCTTTGAGTTGTGTGTATTTTTGGAGAATGTTTGTATGGATATATGATTTTCAAAATCTCCCAAGTCCTAGAATTTGCTTGATTTGCTCTCAAGGTGAAATCCTAGACCTCACCTCATCAAGGAAACAATTTGGGCCATCTTTGGATTGTTTGAGCCTTTTTGAGCCAACATTGACAAATTTGCATCCCTAGTATATCGCGTTGAGCCATATACAACCTTTCTTTGTTTGCCACATTTTTAGCTTAGTCATTAAATCATTTCCTATTCCTTACCATATTCTAAGCATATGATCTTTCTAAGAATTTTATTTGAGCTATACTAAAATTCGGAGGAAATGCGGAGTTAAGAAAGTTTTATTTCATGTTATGTGTTTATGTTTATATAAAAAAAAAAGAAATAAAAAAGAAAAATAAGAAGAAAAGGTGCTATACCTTCGGTTCATAAAAAGAAAGAAACAAACAAGTTTAGGGTGTAGTAGCAAAAAAAGAAAAAGAAGAAAAAGAAAAAAGTGGTTGGCAAAAGAAAGTTGATTCTAAGTTTGGGTGACTTACTTGAAGGGTAGAATAGAGCTCCACAAAAGTTGTTGATGCCTTTCTCCGAGTCAACACCATGTGTAGTTGTGCACGGTGGTCGAACAACCCTCCCCGATCCTCCTAGCTACCTGGAGTGTAGCTGCAAGAAGAAAAAAGGCCTCAAATGTCAAGAGGGACTCTGGTGTGGTACTAGCCAAGAGCTCTCCGATGCTTAAGTCAAGTACATGTCCGACCAAGAGAGAGGCTAGGGTAGGTGAAGAGAGTCCACTTACCTTGAAGGGTAGCAAATGCCCCTATTATTGATTCTTCATAATAATTCATAACTAGGGCTAGGTAAAATTTGTTAAGCTCTCTAATTATTTATCTATCCTTAAGTGTCATTGATTCTCTAATGAATAATAAATTCATGAACTTAATCATGAATTGAGCACTCATATTATTCAAGACCTAAATAAATTCTCAAGAGAATTATTTTTTTTACTTCTCATAAATAAGAAATGGATTCCACCTTGTAATATTAACATTTTCGGCTGCCTACTTCATTATGCCTCTAAGTATAAGGGATAGAATTAGATTTTCAAATCCCTACCAAATAAATTAAAAGACACAAATCCATAAATAGAAGTCCGCTAATAAATCAAGATTAAGATCACCTTATATATTACCATTGGTTGATGTGATTAGAATTTGTTATATTTTAACAAAAATTCTTTAGTTATTAATATCATATCACATTATGTTCTAGTCTTATATAATCTCATTATGCAGAGTGCACTCATGTAATAATTCACTAGATTAATGGTTTGGATTTGACTGTTCCATTCTCAATGAAATGACTTGCACTAGTAATGGTCAATTAAAGATTTCTTATTTTAATTCGATAATTAATCATAATAATTAATTATATATTATTGACCATTTCAATTATTATTCTTAAATATTACCCTCTTGTGTATGACGCTTATCTATAATATTTATGGTGACATAGGTAATTTCCAAATTTTAATGATATTCATAAAGTATTTAAAATATTTGCACATAAATATAATGAAAAATTCTTTTTTTTATTAATATGTCCTTTACAAAACATCACATGGTTTAAGGGCATATATCCTTATATCAATAGGCTTGTAATAAATGACTTACGTGAGAGGTAGGGTAATGAAAAATTTGTGGCTTGAATCACATCCTAAGTACATTGACCTATCTATGACCTTTGTAGAACTCTATTTCTCATTCCAAGTACTTTCCTAAACTTGTTTTAAACTTTCTTTTGTCACCCCCTATATTCTTTTTTTTTTTCATTTCTTTTTTTTTTCATTTTTGTATTATTTTTGTTACTACACCCCCAAGTTTATTTCTTTCTTTCTTTTTATGAACCAAGGGGTAGCACATTTTCTTTTTTCATGTTTTTTTCTCTTCTAAACATAAAGATAAAATACAAAAATAAAACTTCCTAAACTCCACATTTCCCTCCATAACTTAGCATACTTCAAAAATAATTTTTGCAAAGATCAACATGCTTAGAATGTGGTAAAGGAATGAAATGATTTAGACGCTAGGCCAAAGCATAGGCAAGAAAAAAAGGGTAAAATTAGGCTCAAAGGGGTAACAAAGGATAAGCATATGTAAAGGATGGCTCAAAAGATTCAAACAGTCCAAAAATGGCTAAGTCATTTCCTGATAGGATTTCGCCTTGAGAGAAAATCAAGCAAATTTTAGGACTTGGGAGATCATGACAAATCACAGTTTACATAAACGTTCACAAAATATGAACACAACTTAAAGATCAAGCCATGGTTCTGTAACACCCCGAAGTTAATTAAATGGTATTAGAATGCTAAATGGTGAATTAGTGTGCCATAATGAGTGTTTTAAACTTAATTTGACTATTTTGTGAAAATTAAGAAAAACTTATGTTATTTTATTCTTTTAATGATTTTAATTATTCTAAATTGTTTTTAATTGTTAATTTAATTTTTAATGAAGCAATTTGATTTTGAAAACAGTGTATTGTTGCACACAGTTTTGTACAGTTGTTTTTCCTTTTTCCTCTATTTATTTTCTCTCTCTCTTCCTCTCATTTTCACTTTCACTTTCTCTCTCCTCTCCTGCTTGTCTCTCTCTCGGTTCTCTCTTCCCCTCTCATTTTCTCTCTCAAAATTTTTGAAACAAAATGCTTTGGGACTGTGGATTGAAGGCTCGAGAACGCGATTGAGCAACCACAAACTCGATTCAAGCTTCGATTTAAGGTTAGTTTTCAAAATTTCTAAACTTTTTCACTTTTTTGAATTTTCTTGCATTTTAAAATTTAAGAGTTTGTAAGTCTAGAAAAGCTTTGATCTAGCTTAGAGTAACTTAGATTAACTAGGATTGAAGCTTTATTTCATCAAAAACGGATTGGAATCAAGATTTTTTATTTTTCTTCTATTTTCTCTATTTTTGGATTTTTGTAAAAATCTTGCTTAAATTTTGTTTTAATAAGTTAAAAAGTGTTCTATTATGATTTTCGATAGTTTATGATGATTATCCATGCCTGGGAATTGAGAAAATAGGTTAGATTTGAAGATTTGAAATTCAGAATGCCGAGACCCGTGCGTGGAAATTTCTAAAATTTTTCCAGATCGGCAGGCCGGATTCATCCGACCTGCAGGCCGAATCGGGAGATGTTCGGCCGACCGAACCTGTTCTTCCGGCAGGTCAAACTATGCAGTTCGGCAGGCCGAACCAGGAAAACCGGCAGGCCGACTGAGCAAGGAAGAATTTTATGATTTTTACCCGTTTTAACTGTTTTGAATCCTGATTTAAATTTCAACTTCATATAATGATTTTATAAACTTAAATGGCACACTAGGACATTATGAGATGATTTAGTATCATAGGATACCTTGGGTTAGATACTAATGAACTAAGTTACTATGTATTTAGGATTTACACGTGGATCCGCGGAGCTAACGTATAGCAGACCGGGATTACGGTGTGGGACACCGATACGGATATTGAGTTAGGACTTCTACCCCTCTTCTTTGGTAGCCCTATTTCCAAAATGATTTAAGCCAAAATGAATTTTTATCAAATGTTTTCAATGATAGATTGGGAAATGATTCTATTTAAATATCTTTACAAACAGTTGCTTGAGAAATGTTCATAATGAACTTCATAATGAATATAAATGATTATATCTGGTAAAGAAGAGATTTTATGAATCAAAGAGATATATATATATATATTAGGGCATGATGCCATACTAGAGATCGGGTCGTGTGGTGAACGACCTTGGGGGCAGGTCCTGAAACCCAGCTGGGCCACTACGGTGGTGAATTATATGTGGTTTGCCCAGAGAAAGAAAATTGTATTATTTCTAGTTGACCTATTTAAATTGTTTTGGTAAGATTATATTTTTGTTAAATTCTCATTTAATTATTTATTCGTTTACTTGTTCTAGCTTGTTTTCTATATATTTATTTAGTTACGCAATCTCATTTAAAAATTGAATAATTTTCAAATATAGCCCTACTGAGCCTTTCGCCCACATTTTTATTTGTTTTAAAATCTTAACCCTAGGTGGACATCAACTTAGGATTGGAGAAGAGTCCGCTGACCGGACTTACTATCAATAGAAGATTGGGTAGGTTAAGATACAATTCAAGGCATGTAAGGTTCTTAACTTATTCTTTTATTTTGGACTGTGGTTGTATCATAATATTGTCAGTACTACATGTGTGTGCACAATATGTGGGCCAGTGGGACCCATACGCGTTCCATCCCATATTTAATTGTTTAATGTTATTTTTCATTTGTTTAATTATCATAACGGTTCATTTTGATTCCTTAAATTATTCTACTTAAATAAATTTTAAAATTATCACTTTCTAATTGTAAATTTGAATTTTAAACCCTGTTTTTAACTAAATCTTTATTTAATTAACTTAATTAAACCACCACGTCACCTCCCGTACTCCGGGGCATGACAGGTTCTCAATGTGGATCATCACGGTCAAATGAAACTTAACTTAAGAATTAAACACAAAACTAGACAATATTCACATGTTTCTCAAAGCTATGAAACTAATTCAACTATAATTCTCATAATTGGTTTGGGAGAAATCACCAAAGAAAGCATAAACCTCTAACTATTTAAAAGTTTTTAATTTTTTTATTTTGTTCATAAAGCAAATCTCGCAATGCCAATCTACGTTTCTTAATATTGAATAAGCGAGTTTTTGTCTTATTCATTCAAACCATTGTTTCATACGGTTACAATCCTTCATATGAATTTAGATGATTGTTATTAATAGATGTGTCTTTTGTAATGTTACATTTGTTTATGAAAAGGCACCTTTTTTCAAAAAGATGCATGAGTTAAGATTGTTAGGTTGTCTAAATCCCTAACCAAAGATGACTTGTTTTGGTCATCAAAGTAGGACTCCACAAGTAGCAACATTGGTATATTTTTGTAGGTGATGATATATTAGATTAGCACAAGAGTTGAATTGATTTGATTAATAACTCTGTTTGTTTAAATAATTCACTTTTGACAATTATATATATTATGTCTTAATCCTAAACTAAATAATGGGCCCGTATTCTTGACTTGTGTCTTTTGATGTACCAAAAGTGACATCTTGATTTGATGATGGTATGCATACGGTATGTTGGAGACATAATTCTTGATTGACGTAGACATGTTGTTCATAGATATGGAATCCATAGCTCTTTTATAGAGTTAATAATATTCTCTTATAGGTATTATCCTATAATTGGAAGACTGAAGCGTACAACCATTTGGATACATAAGTGTAACCGAATAGTTATACTATTTATGGATAGTAAGTATGCCAACAATGAGATAATGGAATATAAGATAAAAATAATTAAGAAGGCAAAATGGAATTTATCCTTAAGCCGACTATGAATTTCTTATGGGGATGTTACGCATTATGATACGTCATGGATGATCAGTTTATTAGAGCTTCGTAATTTTATATAGTTCAAAAGTATAGCTCTAAGCTTTTAGTGGAGTAACATTAGAGTTGATAATTATAAAATATATGCATCTGGGATATGTTATTTTATAATTATAGGAGCTTGATCTATATATGTCCATCAGGTCCCCTTTGCTAGCTTATAATAATTCCTGTCATGATATGACATGTTTTTCCTACATATTGGTGACCTCTTTCAATTATTAGATTGGTTAAAATTTGATAAGAGTGGATTAAATAATTTATGTTAGTTTATTGGTTGAATTAATTCAAGATACACATGTTGACTTATTTGCATAATATTTGATACGAGATTATCTGTATATGACTCTTTTAATTGGATAACTTCTCTGTTGGGTTATTTGAATTAAAACTGAGGCTCTATCTAAGATTCCCATGTAAAAATAAGGTGTTTTGAGATTTTTAAATTATTGCTTGGTCGGTAGGCCGTTGGCCAAGTTTTGTAGACCAATAAGTTAGTTCGGCAGGCCGATCTCCCAAATTGGCATGCTGAACATACGATAATATAGTTACACATTTTTGACAAGTTTTTCATCAAAAGTTAATTTAGATTCGAATTTTAGAGCTTAATCTAATAAGGACTAACTCCAGATTCGACCACTACATACAAGGAACTATTTTTCATTATTCCTAAGATCATTTAAGAAGTAGAGAGCGATTACTCTAGTAAGAGAAAATCTAAAACTCCCAAAGAGCTATTGTTCAACATCTCAAAACCTTAGCTCTAGGTTTTCTTAAGTGGTTGGAAGGAGATTCACTGGAGGAAAGATTGTACGACATGTGACCACCTACACTTCGATTATGGAAAGAGAATAGCAAGGATGACCAGTTAGTTGAAGCACTTCTGAAACATTCTTCTTTACTCAGTTTTTCTGTTGTCTTTATTATGCAAAAGAGGTATATAAGATCTGTTATTAATTTATGTACTTAGCATGTCAAACTTGTTATTTGAAAAAAAAAACTTTGATTTAAAAATTTTTAAAATTTCACTGCGTATCGTTTTCCAACATCTTGGGATAATTTGTAGTTGAAATCCCGTTAGCAAACGATAGTGGGGGCAAATAAACTATTGAGAATACATTAATCTTTTATGCCTCAAACCCAATTCTCTTTTCTTCTATTTCATATTTCTCGACCCACATTATTTACCAATAATGACATTTGTTTGTTTTTTTTTTTTCTACTACAAAAGTAATGTTGTTTGTGTATCTATTATATGAATAATCATTTTCATCCCATGGGGTTATAATTTTACTACTAACAAAATAAAAATATACTATATACTAGCTTGGGTTTAACAGGGATATAAACCTGGCTTAAATAAGATTACTCATTATATATATATTTCGTGGTGGGCCTTGGATGAAAGAACGTGATGATGATGGAACTAAAGGACCAAATAAGAATGTAAATTATCCTACCCTAATAAGTAATTAGGAGCATAAAATAGTTGTGTAAATGTCACAAAAGTTGTTTAAGATAATGTCACTGTTAGCGTGGAAGACAAGCTTTTATCCAAAGGGTCGATAATTATAATAAAAAAGACATAATTAAAGAAAGTACGTAAAAGGGGCAGAAAGCACATTGTTTTAGCTTTCATGAGGTTGGTTTGATGTAACCATAAACATTTAAATCTTGTCCCATCAATTGCCTTCCTTGCTATATCACGGGCGAGGTTCCTTTTCAAAGATCAATTGCAAAACTGCGGGCGGGCCTTTCCCATCTCTGATCCATTCCCCAGGATACACATGTTCAACTTTTTGGAACAAAATTGCTTTTTATAGGGCCCATAAGTCTTTTCCAACAAGGGTGATGATTTTTTTTTTTTTTTTGTTTAAAGAGAACAAAGGTGGTGGCTTTAGAAGTCTTTCCAAAATTATTTGCCAAATAAAATACAACTTTTTTTTTTGCTTTCTATACATTTTTCTCTTAAATTTTTTTACTTTCATAATGTGGTCTTTAATTTTTTTTAGTAGTAATTGTGTCCTTAAACTTAACAAAATTTAATAATTAAGTTTTACTCACAAACTTCTTTCAAAATTAAGACAAAAAACAATCAAATGAGATATACATGATCCATTTAAAACACTTATATTCTTTGTTTGCTTATAATAAGAGTTAAATTATTCAATTTTATGTAAAAAATAAAAAAAAATTATATCATTGTTAATAATATTTTAACAAATTTGTTGGTTTATATGTATATTCTAATCATCATACTGTTCAAAATTTTGCTTTTTCGCTTCTAAATAAGTTTTGTGCATCTTACATGATCGTTTTCTATCTTAATTTTGACAAACGTGTATGATAAAGGACTTAATTGCTATGTTTAGCAAAGTTTAGGGACCCAATTGATATGAAAAAATTTTAAGAATTATGTTGCAAAAAAAACTAAAGTTTAGGGTGTATATATGCAAAAAGCCCCACCCCCCCCCCCCCCCCCCACAAATAGACAGTGAAACACGCTATTAGCAACCAAAACGGGAGGAGGAAATGATGGACAACAATTAATTGTATATATAGATTTAGTTTGATCAATGATGCTTAGTATATGGGCCATTTGAAGACAAACAATAATCATAAATGATGATTATATAGATTATCATATTGTCTAGAGAGAGAGAGAGAGAGAGATTGCCTTATTGACCACTTTGGTATCTGGTATTAAATCCACTTCATATAATAATAAACATGTGTAATCATCTATTACCTTATGTCGTACCTAGCATTATTGGACCTCTTCAAAAGTTTGTCTTGGAAAAGAGGAGATCACGGGCTTTTTCAAAACAAGAAAGAAGCGCATGCATATGTCAAATGGAAGTCAATTAGACAGAAATTATAAGCATCAAAGGAATTTTCAGTTTGAAAAAAGAAAAGAAATGAAAATCCTTTACCATGTACATAAGACATGGAGTTTTCACCACTGCACATTTTATGTTTTATTTTTTCGACTTTAATGTAGGGAGATTTGAACTTAAGCTATCAGTATCAAAATACGTGTAAAATTATTAATAAGTGAAGTTTGCAACCGCTAATCACATTTGTTTTTCAACCTTTAAATGCAAACGTTCTCTAAATCTTATGTAATTCTGCAGTATAACATATCTAAGATAGGAAAATTCAAATTTAAGATGTCAATATTAAAAAAAATCAAATTTAAGATGTCAATATTAAAATAAGTGTAAAATTACTGCTAGGTCAAGCTTGCAACTACTAATCACACTTACATCTTTATTTTTTTTCAACCATTCAATACACAAACATTTTTTAAACCCACTTATATCTTTATTTTTTTCAGCCAGTCAATATGCAAACATTTTTAAACCTTATGTAACTCAAGATCAATATATTTACATAATCTATGTAATGTTCTATAAAGTTTAAGGCTTTATAGGACACTACTTTTTATTAATGAATGCATTACGCATGAACCAAGTAAATTGTTACTTTATTAGTGGATAGAGCCTTTTGAAACACTTATTCATAAGGGAATAATAATACACGTGTCATATTAGTTGGTATTAAAATGCTAAAAAAAGTTTTTCTTTTAGCAAAAAAAGTTAAAATTTAAAAATTTAAGACCACCAATATTATTTTATTATATTACTTCATTACACTCTAATTTATGGATGTTTAGAAACTTTATCATGAACTTTCAATTTTGGCAAATAAGTTCAAATTAAAATACAATTATAATCCAATAGCTAATAGATACTAATTAATAGACAAAAATGTCATGAGATTAACAAGTTGAACCTTGAACTACTTAATTTATAGATATTTTATTTTATTGTCGTCTATAGATTGAGGAATACAACTAATTAAACTACATTGTCAAAGATTGTTAACTTGAAATTTCTAAAGCGCTATTTGGTTCACGTGTTTAGAACGTGTTTGGTAGGCGCAAAATTCAAATCGTTCATAACAGTATTGAGGATCGTTTAAAACAAGCTAACTATCAATTTTGAGTACTTGACTCCTTTTTAAGTTTTAACCATTTTGAATCATTCTTTACAGTAAAAACTCTTTCCTTTCTTGTTTTCTTTAATAAACCATAGTTTTCTAAATATTAATTCTATGATGTGATATTTAATTTTATTTTAAACCTTTTACATTCTAAATATCAATTCAAAACTACCGTTTTGGCTATATAAATTCAAATTTATCAATTCAAACTATAAAATTTAAAATCACATCATTCTGAAGTCTCCTTTTATACTAAACGAACCCTGTATCTCAAAATGTGAAGTTTAAGAACCAACTTGTAAATAACATTTTAAAAAACGGACAATCGCAAATATACTTTCTTACCTTTCTATTCTACCAATGTACGGATTATACGAGCATACAAAATGACCACGTGGTCTGTGCACATTTTCCAGTAAAATCGGGCCACTTTTGGGGTAGCCATCCCGTGATCCTCATCAGAACAGTTGTACTACCAAAGTAATGAGACCTACCTGAGAAGAGAAATCCAAGCCGCCACGTGGATGTGGACAACTTTCTTGTCTATTGCTTTCTACTGAAATTGGTGCATCTTTACAAATAGTACGTGGTGTAGGTAGGGCTAGCAAAATCGTGTTTCGTGTCGTGTTCGTGCTAACACGATTACAACATGACAAGATTATACTAAACACGAACACGACACGATTAACATGATTATACTAAACATAAACACGACACGCTTATAACACGACACAATTAACATGATTATGACAAAAAAATAAAAAAAAATATAAAAATATAAATATATAAAAAATTAAAATATAAATTTTATACATAACAAGCATTTACAATTTAAAATTTAAAATATAAACAACACCAAAATATTCATATCTTCAAATTAAAATGTTCCTCTTTTTAAACTTTTCTCTAATCCAATCCTTAACAATCAAATTTAAGAATTAAATAATTAAATATCTTAAACTGCATTTATTTCTCTAATCCAATCCTCATCAATCGGATTTAAGAAAAATTATTTTAATGGCAACCCATGTTGAATTGCTTGAGGCGAGATAAGACATAAGTCCTTATATAAAGAATTGTAAGGAAAAGCTTTGGTTTCCTTTCTAATGTGGGACTTTTGAATGTGTTAAAAACATACACGTAGAATCATAATAAATGAAATAGAAGGTTTTATTTTATAACAAAAGCTCGTTGAGCTTTGGTGGAGGCTAGCACAATTATATACCCTCACATCCAGGTTCGATTCTTCACACCTGCAGGTTACGAAATTTTTTTATTTTAAGATTCAAAAGCATTAAAAATATAATAAATAAATTAAATGCTCTTGTCTCATACAAAATGATCATTGAGCTTTGGTAGAGGCTAGCACAATTATATACCCTTACGTCTAGGGTTCAATTCTTCACACTTGCAGGTTACCAAATTTTTTTATTTTAAGATTCAAAAGCACTAAAAATATAATAAATAAATTAAATGCTCTTATTTCATACAAAATGATCATTCAGTGTGATGGAGGCAAGCTTAATAATACACTTTTAGGTGTAAGGTTCAAACCCTTCATCTTGCAAAATTATAAAATTTTTTATTTTAAGTTTAAATGTGCTATAAAAATGCGGATCGTGTCGTGTCGTGTTGACACATTTACTGTACATTTAATTAAACGTGTAAAAGCATGTTAAGGGTGCTAGCACAAATCCAACACGTTTATTTTCGTGTTATTCATGCCAACACATTTATGCCCAATTAAAATTCATGCTGTCCAAACCCGTTTATATCGTGTCGTTTTCGTATCGTGTCATCGTGCCGTGTCCAAAATTACCGGCTCTAGGTGTAGGGTGAACGAACCATATGAGACTATCAGTGCACTGGCAAAAAGTGAAGAAGTCACAAACTAGTCACGAATATATTGGTGCATGATGGTAAGACAATTTTGTCCCTACTCATAGCTTGGAATTTTAAGGCCCTTGTCGGCCTAGCCTCACAAATTTACCAGGGACATTTTGGGGAAAAAGGGGAAGCAACAATTCCTGTTATAAAGATGATGCTGCTGTGCCCAGCTTGGATGGAAATGCGGACCAGGATGCACATAGCCACTTTTGGCTACTTTTGGCTAAACTAAGCCTCATGCGTTGCGTCATTTTATCTTTAGCATTGTTCTTCTTCTTCTTCTTCTTTCCCTTTTTTTTTGTTCCTTTACAAATTTTCAAAAGATCTTTCATGACATGATTTATCAATCTAAGCTTAATTTCTTCAAGCTATTTTTTCATTAGAACTTTTTGATTTGTTTTGACTCAAAATTTGATTAAGGGGAGTTCATTTTATAATTTAATACGTAAACAATAAAGATGGGAAAAAAAACAGTAAACAATAGTTAGCTCTTTTTTTTTCCTAGATCGCTTTTTATAACATATTCGATTTAAAAGTTATATTAACTTCACTATCAATATTGACTAGGTCTTGAGTTAAAAACAACCGTTCTCAAAATATATACATTTTAAAGAAGTGTCCATTGGCTAGTTGGTGGGTTAACTCAACTTTTGACAGTAAAGAAGGTTAGTTGTCTTATTTTGACCTATATACTTTCAACAAAACACCCTAACAAGTATCCGAGCTTTACTATTATTGTAATAAGGATATGTGGCACTTTATCCTCCTGAATTTGTCGCACATTTACCATTTTCCTTCTAAACTTTTAATTTTAGTAAGTTGCCCTCTAAACTTATAAATTTGTTGCAAATGACCACCATTGATATTGATTTTAGTTTTTGACTAAAATTGATATGTAATTTACACATTAATAGTTGATTATTGACTTGAATAGTTATTTTTAAATATGTAGATCCAAATTTATTTTGGTTACTACCTTTTATTAAGTTTTCGCTAAAATATAAAATTTTGAATTAACTTTGGTTTGAATATAAATTTGAGTTAACATTTATATGAAAAACACCTTTTATACTCTTTATTAATGAACCATGTGTAACACCCACCGTTTTCTTTAACTAAGGATATGTAACATTTAATGATTTCATGCTACAATATGAATGCAATTTTGACTTAGAAGCACATTTTTTGTGATATTTCTAGTATGTTATTTATGATTATGAAATTTATTATGAACTAACAATTTTTGTAGTGGATGGACTAGGAAAATTACAACGGCAGAAAGTGCCTAATGTATGATTAATATGATATCGGTTTGAAAAGTTGTCTATTTGATGAATTACTTGAGTTTTTATTCATTTGGATGTAATATTTTTTATCTTTTGAATTTTTGGGAGATTGATTTTAATTTTTAGAATTTATTTGACTTTTAGAAATCATATTTTTAATTTTGGGAATTATTTTTTTAAATTGTAGAAATTTTTTGGATAAAAAAAAGAAAAAAAGAAAAACAAGTGGCTATACGTCCACGTTATCTTCTTGCCACTAGGTTTATTTTTTTTCTAGCACCTTTTTATCACATGACCTAGTTTACACTTAGTTATCTACCTAATCTTAGAAACATTATAATTTCTTTTGTCATGTTTTATATGTTCCTGTCACACTTGAGCTCTCGTACAACATTCTCATCCTATATGTTATATATTTTTTAGACAATAAGACCACATGGAAGACCATATTTCATGGTCTTTAATCATTCTTCACTCACACCCCCCCTCTCTCAACGCACATGAAAGACCACATTTCATGATCTTCAATCATTCTTTACTCTCTCCCTCTCAATGCACATGGAAGACCATATTCAGTCATTCTTTATTCTCTCTCTCCCTAAGACCACATGGAAGATCATAGTTTCCTTCATTTTCTTTTCCCACTGAAGCACACACTACTTCAACCATAGTGCTCATTTGCCTTTGAAGTTTTGATTGTTCATCTCAAACACGCACCCTTATCCCTCTTTCTCTCGACCATCTCTCTTCTTATCCTTTCCTCTCACTTCCTCCATCATTTTCTTCACACCATGAAACATTCACACACAAGTCACCTACATGACCACACTCCCACATATTTGAAGCCTCAACCTCCACCCTCAACACTCATAAACCCTTCAAAATAAAGAACAAAGCATTCCTTCAAAACCGAAAGTCAAATGGATGAGTTACAGTGTGTTTCATCAAAACTGTCGATGAAGCCAAAATGGAATTTTTGACCACGTTTTGAGGTTGGTTTTCTATCTATTTTTATTGTAAATTTTTGCTATGATATTATGGTGTTTGTGGGAATAATTTTATGTGATTTTATATTTGATTTTGTTTAAGAAGCAAAATTTTTATGAATATAATTTTTAATCCTATTTTTAGGTGAAAACCTATATTTTGAGATTTTTCTAGGAAGAATAGACATGAATTTTTGAGAAAATTCCTTTTGGGCATCATTTATATATATGTTTGGCATCTCCTATAAAAATTTCATATTCATATAAGCTATTTTTTATTTTTTTGAGGATTTATACCAAATGTTGTTCTTACAGTTCTTAAACTGCCTTTAAATGTGATTATTTTTTTATGATGTCATGGGATGTGTTTAATACTAGAAAAATTTGTGAATGCTCGTCTATATGTCTAGTTTATGTCTGCAAATTTTTAGCTCCATGCATAAGTTAGAAAGAGAGAAATAAATCATGAAATAAATACTACTCACTGTTTCGGTATTTCTACTGCAACGTTTTTGTAACACTTGGTATAGTTGGAAAATACTTAGAGTAATCCAAATATCATAAAAATAAATCTAATAGTATATTTAGATGTTAAAAAAAGTATATTAAAATTTTGGATCAATTGAAATTTTGTGTGATTTTATAAAATTTGTTGATTGTTTACTACCTGTAGTTTGTTTATCATGGCAGACTATTTTTGTGATTTCTAAAGTATAGGAAAAATTCTTATAGTGGCTCAAACTTGATGAAATTAAATCTGGTGGTATGTTTAGATGTCTGGTATATCCTATAAAAATTTGAAAGTTGTTAGAATTTTGGTGATTTTTATAAAATTCATTTATTGTCACTGCCTGAACTAAAATTCCAACAATAGAGTCATGAATTGTAGAACATGAAATAGTAACTTAAATCTAGTGATTTTTGTAGATGTTTATAATGTGTGGTAAAAATTTAAAGTAATTTTAAATTTTGTGTGATTTTTAAAAATTCATGGAATGCTGGCCATCCAAGTTGTTTGTCCAAAAACTGAGTTGTGTTTTGAAAAATATGAAAATAGTGCTTAGATAAATCTAAAGGTCATGGAATTTATTCTAGTAATATATATCATGTTAGGAATGTTGTGCCAAAATTTGAAAGCTATTGGAATTTTTTATAAATTTATAAAAATTGTGGAGTGTTGGCTGTTGGGCTGAGATATTGAACCTGTCTAAAAATGTGGTAATAGTGTAAGTTAGTTTAAATGGTCAAGTATAGAATTGCTTATTGTAATGATATGAAATGCGATTGTTTTGAGTCTGTTCTCATACCAAGAATGCTTCTTTTATTACCATGCTATAATATTAAAAACATTTAAGGCACTTGAGTTGTTGGAAGTAGGAAAGAAACCATCCATTTGCAAGAGGTCAAAAAAAATTTCTACTAGTCAAGTAAGTACATTCTTACCTACAACATGCTTAAGAATTATGAAAAGTTTTGAGAAATGTTATGTTTTATTATGTTATTAACATTTATGCATTTTTCATTCAAAAGACTCATTTTACCATGGTTTTGAAGAACGTCTTTTTATGGATGTTTTCAACGTTATTTCATGATGCATATGACATTTTCACAAAAATATGTGTATACATATGTATCACATAATTAAGGCTTCGTACACCCAATGATGATGTTTGTCCTACAAGGTGGACTTGTCATGTTTGGTTTAGGATTAGCTACCCCTCTCTTGTCGTGACAGTATGTTATAATGATGTTAATGATACAATGCCAGAGCCTTAAAGGATAAAATGAATGTTTTTAATATGAAAAAAGAAAAAGAAAAAATACGTTCTTACAAAGTGTGCTATATACACTATGATGACCATATTAAAGGTGAAATGATTCATGTTACGGTTAAAGTTTTTATAATGTTTTGTGAGATTACATAATGTACTTACTTAACTTAATGCTTACATAAGTTAATCATGTTGTAGATAAGGGTAAAGTTATAGTTGTGGATGGAGAAAGGATGGACAAATGTGTGTGCAAAGATAGTGGTGTTAGATCACGGAGTTACGACATAAAATAAAACATTAATAATGCTATTTTTAAATTTAATTCTACACAATATGAGATATTTTTATGGACTTTGGGTTTGCAATAATTTATGGGTTGTAATTTGCTTTCATATTTCATATTTATTATGTTAAACTAACTATTTTCACAGATAGTTGACTAGCTGAATACCTTGGGTATTCCGTCGGGCTAACCGAGGAGGAAAACCAGTTAAGGTAAGTTAATATTGATTTTTACTTAAAAGTGAGATCCTATCAAATGCTAATAACATTTATTTCAAAATAATCCAATTATTTTAAAGTAAATTAAAATTTTAATTCACATGTTCACATGGTAAAATTAAATTAAAAGAATTACACCGAGAATCCTAGGTTATAATTAGATAATACTTAACAAGTTTAGATTTTTCCTATCGATAATTAAAAGATAATGTGAAAGTTAACGATTCCTGTGACGTTCATAAGGGGGCACTACAGATATGGTATCAGAGCAATTTCTGTTTCCAACATACATTGCCACACGTCTGCTCTAAATCCTCCAAGTAAGTAAATTTTATAATATTTAGATATTGGTGGACATGTTTTGTATGTGTATATATACACTAGTGAGATGCTAATTTCGTTTTGAATAGGGCCATGTTCCTAAGTCCTTAATCTACAATGTACCAATAAGAAGCGACTTTGAATAGTCAAAGTGAAGTAGACCCCACCAACAAGCTTTTTGTATTGTGCTTTTAATTTGTGCTTTTTATTTAACTAGGCCCAAAATAATCAGACCTATGCTAGCCCAGAATGTTTGGGCCAAGTTCAAATTTTGGCCCAGCTCAATTAATTTCTCACACAAGGCTCAACATGTGTCAAGCATGGTCTCCCATTCTGTAACGCCCCCTTTCCGGACATCACAGATGACGTTACGTTCATTCATTAAAACATTATTTGTAGCAAACCATTGTAATTAATAATGTGCATTTGAAATCATAGTTTGGAAAAGCATTCCCAGGATCTTTACATACATTTTTTTTATACAAAAATACAAATACAATTTATAGGAAATTATAAATTTACTTAATTATAACAATTTGCTTTTCTATAGACATTGTATAAATAGTTTGCTAATATCATTTAAAAATTAAATGGTCCTTTGAAAATAGAATAAAATTTCTTTGAACATGTCTCGGCCGGCAGGCTGAACTTTTAACTTCGGCAGGCCGAACTGAACCGGCAGGCCGAAGGTCACCCATCGGCAGGCCGTCCGAGGCCTTGCAGAATAGGGTTTTCAAAATCCAAAAGATCAGCAGGCCGATGCTTGGCAACCGACAGGCCAATTGGAAATCTTCGGCAGTCCGACCAGTATGGTCGGCAGGCCGAACCCTTAAAAAAAAAATTTTGATAACAAGTTTTAAAACTTCAAATGCAGAAGAAAATTTTATAAAAACACATCCACAAAATTTATAAAAATTATACTTAAATTATAAAACATATCCTTAAAGTTATAAACATAATTAAAATTGAAAATCGTAGCTTATTCCCTTAACATCTCTTTCTTTGGCATTCTTCCATTTGCAACCATCTTCTTTAGCTCACACGCCTGTCAATGTGTCCTCCGCCTACTCCATAACTTTCTTACCCTTATCTACAACATGATGAAAAACTTGAATAAGCTAATGCTTAGTAAGTACATTGTAATTCTCACAACTTAAAAACATTTCATGAACATCATCATCATCAACTTAAAAACATTTC
>CAMOHE010023550.1:0-13934 GCA_946598075.1 Artocarpus hirsutus
AATCCCGGTCCGCTATACGTTAGCTCCGCGGATCCATGCACAAATCCTCTAATCAAAGCTTGAAAACATTGTTTTTGTTGTTGAATCTTGTTCCCGAGCCTTCGATCTCCTAGCCCGAAGCTTGAAAACGAAATTTTGTTTAAAAATTTTAGAGAAAGGATGAGAGAGAGAGAGTGAACCAAGAGAGACGAGAGAGAGAGAGAGGAGAGAGTGTCACGAGAGAAATGAAGAGAGAGAGAGGAAAAGTGAAATAAATAGAAGAAAAGAGGGAAAAGTAGTTGCATAAAGCTGTGTGCAACCACACACTGTTTTCAAATCAAATTGTTTCATTGAAAATTAAATTAACAATTAAAAACAATTTAGAATAATTAAAAATCACTAAAAGAGTAAATTAACACAAGGTTTCCACAAAATAATCAAATTAAGTTCAAAACACTCATCATGGCACACTAATTCACCATTTTACACTCTAATACCATTTAATCAACTTCGGGGTGTTACAACATACTCTGTAATTTGACAAATTGTTTTGTTTAAAATTTCAAAATAACAAATAAAAATAATCAAATATAAGATAAGTTAAAAATATCACAAAATAATTAAACTAAGTTCAAATTACGTTAAGGCATACTAATCCACCATTCATACACTAATTATACTTAATTAAATTTTTAGGTGTTATATGAAATGACGATGATGACAGTTTTATATTATTAAATTTAAGGTGCTACATTAAATTGTGGTTTAATTGTTGTTTATATTTTTATTTTCATTTAAGATTTTTCATTTAAGTCTCAGACAAATTTCTTTTAATGTTCTATTTTTTATTTTTTATTTTTATTTAATTTATTAAAAACTGTTACACTTAGGGGCGTTACAAGGATGGTCTAGTGGTTGGTTGGTGTGTTGCCATTTGTGGCCTGAAAGCTAGGGCTTTGGTGTGCGGTTTCCAGTGTGGGTTGGGCTTAGGGTTTTGGTTGTGCTTAGGTGTCTACTACCTTGATGCCAATTTGGCCTGGCGGCATGTCGAACGATGGTGGGACGATGGCATTTTTTCTTATGGATGGGGATGTCTAACAACCTGAAAACCATGGCTGGTTGTGGTCTCATAGTTGTTTGGGCTTGTAGGTTCGTGGAGGCACTACTATCCTTGGTTAGTGACAGTGAACAATGCCAGATTGTGTGATAGGGCAGCTACTTCGAGTGCTTAGGTATTGCTCGATTTCTCTTCCAGACCCCCTTTGAATTGTCGTCATAGCTAGGATTTCTACATGCTTACGTGGTACAACTAACTCATCTCCAAATTGTTTGTTGGTGTCTCTTAGTTTTGCCAATTTCTTTTAGTTTTAGTTTTTGCTTTTGTTAAATAAATTCTGTGATACTTTAAATAGTATTTTTAGTGTGTTTTTGTTGTTTGTTTGGCCTTTTGCTGCAATAATGGAAGTAGTTTTCCCACTCTCTGGTGTCTTTTGTCAAAGTAGATGATGTGTTGTCCATATGTGATTGGCCCTAGTGTCCTTAGTCCCTCGGTCTTGGTTAATCACAGTTGTCCACCGTCTATGATACTATATTAGAAAGGGCCTTTTGCGTGCTTGATTAGTTGCATGCCCCATTTGTTTTTCTTTGTTAAAACTCGGTACCCATCATCCTCTTGAGCGTTTCAATTGAATCTATGGGTGGTTTTAATCTATGATTGGGGTTGAGTTACTAAGTGCATTGAGGTATTTCGTGTCTCGATTAGTGTTTGTATGATTCTAAAGTACCATTTATCAAAAAATAAATAAATAAATGAAGTTTGTGGATTTGTATCGTTAAATTGAAAGCTTTTATATTAGCATTCGTTGGTAGAGAAAACATTCCCACCCTTCCATGGATTTTGGATATTCAGAAACGAACAAATGAAAGGGCTTTTACTTTCAAGAAAGGAAAACTATTTCATAGTCTAATAATTTTTTTGAGTGTACGGTCTAATAAAATTGTGTGATGGAATATCTAGTTTCAAGCGGAACTTAACAAGCACCAGTTCATTCTAAATTATGGAAGGATCATAATTGAAAATGGTTCGGCTAACAGGTTCAACCGATCGTTAATCGAAATTACGTTGCATCACATAATTTAATTTTACAAACAATAAAAACTTGATAGCTGGAACCATGCCGCAGCTTGGACTTTGTTTGCTTTTTAATTCAAGTACGTTTCGAGAATGTCTAACCAAAAAGAAGTATGTCTTGGGAATAAATGCGGCACGTGAAAACTGAAAACATTTACTCCTGTCAGTTTTTAACACATCGAAATTAAAAATTCTGAAAATAAAAGTTTGCAGCAGATAGACAGACCTCTCGGCCAACTTGGCTTTTTCTCTTTACTGGCAAACCCTCACGGACATAAAAAGTGGCTCTGTTAACTTGAAGATGTATGTTGACTATAATTACAACTACAAATGGTTTAAAAAAAAAAAAAAAACAAGATGATAGCTAACTGTTTCTTTTTTACATAGACAAGGAATACCACAAACATCCCTTTATGAGCTTTTCCCGGTAGCTTTGGCCAAAGAACTGAAGCTCAACCTGAAAGCGTAAAAGAGAAGGAAATGAGACAATAATTGAAAAAGTGAGCTATTTCATTATTCTAATTGGATCTAAGATCGTTTGTCCGATAGGCTGTCCCTCGTCCTGAACCCTTAATAATAGTACAATAGTTTCGTTATCAATTATTGCTAATGAAGCAATCTTAGCTCTCAACAGTCAACAGTCAACAGTCAACATGAGGGGAAGAGAGAAAATCCAGCCTCCTTTCATTCAACGAAACTAATATCATCACATTACCACAACAAACAGAAATGCACTTCCTTCAGCAGCATACAGAGAACCCAATCACTTCTCTGAAGAAAAGAATTCAGTAAATTACATCCTATAATATCAGACTGTAGACAAGATTTAACAAACCCTGTTATAACAATCTTGGCTAGTTCTTGAACCCCCAAGACTTAAGCACCTCAACTAAATTAACTCCACACAGCCCCACTCGACATCCCCTGAAGGATCAATGACATATTTGTTGTCTATTACAAACCGACCCCACTCTCGATAGTCACCAAGCTCCAAATTCATCATTATTCAACAGCAATCGCTTAAGAACTGACACCGGCTAACAAAAATAAATGTGCTTGTTCTTCAGATTCCAGAATGGGATTCTTCACATTTGGGAGTTAACAAACTAAGCGTGTTTGGTCTGCAGTTCTAGCTTGACGGACTAACCTAATCGCCCTGTTCAATCCATATAAAGTTTTTCATGCTAACTTAGTATTGTTTGATTGAACGTGAATGACAAAAGACATGGACAAAAGTTTTTTTTTATACCCCTTTTCAATTTAAGACACAAATTATACTGCTTTTAAGAAAATAAATTAATCGCTAAATACCTGATGATCGGCTTTCTCTGTGCAACCGGTGCAGAAGATCCGTTGGAAACTGACGCCATAAGTTCAGCAGGCTTTAAAGAAAGAAAGGAAAGATAAATGAGATTTCTTATTGCATTTAAAAATCATAGAGACAGACACAGCTAAACATAAAACGGGTCATTCACACTGTAGTGGTACAAACTACAAAGATTAAGCATCGTGGTAATTTTTGTTGGCCAATAATACCACATAAGAGCAACTGCATGGAGAGCTTTAAGATTCTCTCTTCTTTTTTTTTTTTTTATTTTAACTTGTTAAAACTCTTCAAAAACAAAAACGAAGACAATTGATAATAATTTTTTAACTCATCTTCCGTACACTGAAAAAGGGTCCATTTACAGCCAAAACAAGAATCAGGATAGGCAAAGAACATAAAAAGATAACAGGCATATATAACAAGAGAAGTACAACTGAAGAGGAAATTAAAGTAACAGATTTGACCTCAAGCTCCTCCAAGCCCCCATTCAAGTATGAACCAGTAGAAAGCCCAGTTCCTGAGCTCAATGTTACTGCAGCTGCTGGCTGATTTCCCTTTGAAGCCTCCACTTGACTGCCCTTCATGTTCCCAGAGAAATCTTTGGCTTGATTTCTGTATTCAAAATCATCAAGCTCATCCAACTCTTCCAGCAAAGCTTGGTGAGAAATGTATGGACCAGACATGATATTCTCAATAGCCATCTTCTCTGCTTCTTTGGAGCTCGATGCATCAACAGCAGCTACAGGTAGAGTCTTGGTAGGTGGACTGCATCTCGATGATACTTCGTTTTCACCATTTTGAAATGGGATGTCTGCCAAGTTTTCACACTTCTTGCTGTCTGAGAAATTGTTCTCAGACTTTTCTCTTTCTGATTCTACTAAGTTGTTCATATCCATAGCGACGCACTTCACGGATGATGAACTGACAGTGCTAATTGGGGAGGTTGCTTCAAGAACCTCTCCGCTAAAGGGCGCTATCGACTTGACATTTCTCAGATTGCTCTCAACATTGTCAGCCACCCGCTTTCTCTTACGAACATCATCTGATCCATCTAAAACTGTTTTACTTTCATCTGACTTATCTGGTTGAGCATGTCCAGAAGCCTTCAATTCTGCAGCCCGCTTCATGTCCCAGGTTATCTTAGCTGGGCGGGCTGGTCGAACTCCACCAGGAAACACAAAATTAGGTATGTTTTTCCTTTTTACATGAGATACATGGATCGTCATTCCAGGCTTCAACAAAGTATACAACTTGACAGAGTTCTTAAATTCATCAACAGTTGCCCTTATATCAAAGTGTGCACTTTCATTAGCTGGCACTCCTTGTTTTCGCTGCAAACCCATAAAGTAGCCACAATGGAAAGGTTTGGACTTGTCTGAAAAGTCCCCAGGGTGTGGATGACATTGCAGCATGTTGTAAGTGTGCCTCTCAATCTGAATTTGGAGATAATAGCAATAAGAATCACTTATCCTAACCAGAAGACGAAAGAAAATTAACATATACGACACATAAACACACACACATTACATTCAATTATAGGGAGGTAATCTCACCTTCAATGTTAGTTGACGAAGGCGAGACTCAACCCAGCCTTTCCATTTTCTCAAGTCATCGGCATTTTCTGCACTAATGTCTATCTGAAGATAGTTCTTATATGCTTCAAAGAAGGCAAAAGGCTCAAAAAGGGCATCCCAATCAGCCTTGTTTGTTTCCATAGCCTGCAAGCAATAACAAACATTAGAAAAATAAAATAAGTAAATAAAATATATATATATTTATATATAATAAATATATATAACAGAAACTGCATGAGTTTGAAGCTATGTAAGCAAGATATTATGTAAAATTATGGCTCCCTTGCCACCCAAAAAAAAAAAAAAAATTCAATATAGCTCGACAAGAAAATTGAACTGGACAAAAGAATAAAGCTCGCTGATAGAGAGACATCCAACTTAACGCCATAATTCAAAGCAACAATAACATCCTATCTACCCAAAAACTAACTGCTTCAACCTCACTAAATAAACAATGGTAGCCCTAAGATGAAGGATTTTCACCATTAATTGGAAAAACTGTCAAAAACATATATTAACAACAAAATTGAAAGTGAGCAATTAGCATAAAGAAAAACTAGAAAAAAATACAACTAAGAACACAAGCATGACTTTGAACAAGAATGCTGCAGAACCTGTTACCAATGTTACAAAATAAACAATGTCAACAGTTTGTTCATCATGATGAGAAGAAATTATTGCAACTCAAATGGAATATCATCTTCCAATAAAATTGATTTCAGTTGAGAAAGGTGCATGTTGTAAGTCTAATTCAAGGACCATACCTCACAAATTTCACTCCCCCTCTGAAATTCCTCTGACATAATACGCAAAGTACTTGACGACACATTGTAGCTTGAATTCATGCAAGGATAAGCTGGAGTAATTATAGGCATCAAGTGATACCTATCCTTCGGATTTCTTCTAGGATCCCAAACTTGAAGCCCAAGAGATCCTTCTTCTATAGGACAAAGCATAACTGGGTTTGGCCAACGCCATTGAGTGTACACTCTGAAGAACCGAGATACTAGCATATTTGGCAGTGCATTAGGATATAATTGGCATATCCGAGCAACAAGCAACGCCCAATTTATACCACCAAGAAACCCTGAAACCTGGCAGTGATAGAAAGAAAGAAATTCAGATAAATAAGAATGAAGATTGTTAGAACCAACAAGGATATGCCATAATCTAGCACAGCAGAAAATTTAGTAGAATACATTAGAATAAACACCACGACACTTTGCCCATAATCTCATGCATCTCAATGTTGTGCGGAAATTCTGGAACACAGAACATAAACAAAATTAGAAAGAACTGTTATAAAAGACTGCAAACTCATAAATGCGCATATACAAGCTAGACACAATGAATGAAACCTGAATATTTGGAACTAGACGCAAAATTTGGTCAGTAACTCTACAACCATTCAGACTACGAACTGTCTGGTCATCTGCATTCTGCAGTATTGAGTCCTGTGATATATCCAAGTCCTGCCAAGAAAATAATAATAAATAATCAAAAGATATAATGCACAAAAAAACCAAATACTAAAATAAATATGACACGACATCAAAATTTTTAATCACTTGATAAATGCATGCTAGGGATTTTCTTGATTATCAGGAAACAATAACCAATTACTGATTCATCAAAATTGACTACACTTCACGGAGTCGTACAAGGCAACTGTAAATAAAACTAGAGGTGAGACAGAAATAAAGATGTATGATGAATGTTTGTCACTTGCAATTTTCAAAACAAACATATAAATGAGGGTAACTCATGTTTACAGCATAAATTCAATATTACCTCAGGAATAACCCAAAGCGATAGTTTTGCATAAAGTAGATCTATAGAAACCCCGTTGAACTTGAATTTTAGCACTGGAACATGAGCATCAGGGACAGGGTGCACCTCTGTTACTTCAGGCATCTCTGACAACATTCTATGTAACTCACCAAAGAAATCTTCCTACAACCAATTTATAGAGCAACCCGAGTTAATCAAAACAATACCTAAATACAAGAAAAAAGTAGCCATGTAACATAAAAGGTGAAAGTTGATACTTCTCGTGTTGCATGTCTAGGACCAACACAGAGTGTGTCTATATCTGCACCTGGACCATGCACCTGTCAAGACAGGGAGCAGCCACTATGTCAAGGATCAGAAGTTGAAATAATCAGTCAAAGTATTGGATAATTACAAAATTAACAAGATGTATATACAAAAGCCGTGGTTAGACCCTCTAGAAACTATGAAATACATTTTAAGTCCTATTCTATGGAGCGTGGGTGCTAATTAACATTATGCAATTTTAGATACAAATACAACTCAAACTGAAATAACATGCTCCTCAAATATTGAGACAAGTAACATGAAAATCATACAGGAGCAGGTAATTTCAATATGCCAAGAATTCCAATGAAGGCTAAAACTAGCCTTTCGGAAGATCTTAACATATCCACCTTGAGAAAATTGAATACACTCAGTGTCTACAATTCCGCTAAGACATATAAATGTCCAATCAACACGGCAAAATTATCCCAGCATAACTGGTGAAAGATAATAAGATAATAATAATTATAGATCAACAAACCCAAAGCTTAAAAAAAAAAAAAAGGAAGACTTCTGAAAGGGATAGAAGAATAGAAGCTACTACCCCCAGTCGATAGGAACCAAAAGTGAAAATCTTTGCATTTGCTTCTTGCACCAGTTGCTCATTCAAACCCTTTGCTCGACTAATTGTTTTGACCCATAACTTCACAATCTGTCCCATTATACAACCAACAAATAAAAATAAAAAATAAAAACACACAACAACCATATCAACAACAAGAAGCATGATATACGAACTCGGATATATTCGATAAAAAGGTGAAGTATTTCAAATTTGATCAAATGAGATAATGCCGACATGGGAAAGTACAATCCGACCTAACTGATACTTCCCTTTTCATCAAATTTCTCCATCCAAACAGAACGAAAGGATAAAAACTGAAAGAAAAATAATTCAACCTGGTCTAGTCTGCCAAGCACCTCCTCCCTACTGACAGCCTCTTCTTGACTCTCATACAATCCCGCATCTTGCAAATACTGGAATGCCCACAAAACCAAACCCAATCCAGCATAATTTCAGATAAAAAGTCACAAATTTACAATATATCATCACCTTCAAAAAAAAAGGGCAAAAAAAACAAGAAACCTTTTCAAGTTCCCGGGATTTCATCACATCATACTCCGTTGGCCCACCCAATGATATGGGCTCCGTAATGCCTAATCGCTGCCCGTTATTCCTGTTGCTTAATCCAGGGTTCGCCATTTATGAATAATAATATTGCCACAAAATTAATTATTTTTTACCACAATTCTTTTTATTATTATTATTCCTTTTTTTTTTTTTTTTGTAGAATTGGTAACGTAAAGAACAAATTTATGATATATAGAGGTAGATATAAATTTTTTACTGGCCCTCTCTAATTTCTTCTCCTTCTTTTTTTTCCCCTTTTTCTTTTGGAAATAAAATCAAATCAGAAACAAATAAAATAACAATGAAAGAAAGTAAATGTCGATTATACAGTATTGGATGGAATTTCTACAAAAAAAAAAAAAAAGAAAAACTCAACAGTCAAAGGGAAAATATCCAAAATTCCGAAACCCTATCACTACAATCGAACATAATACAACACAATCTCGTGCTTCTTCGAGATGAACAAAAACCGTATCCCTAAACAATCGCAAAGACTCGAAGAGAAATACAGAGATATCGGCCAAGCAATTCGATCGAAGTCCGGTCAATCCGCTTGCTGTGTTGGTGCGGGAGGGTCGCTTCGATGATTATTGGGAGAAGAGAGAGAAATATTCAAGAGGAAGAAACTCTTCGAACAGCCATACAGAGAAATCCTCAGCTTCAGCGAATATACACGGAGATATACAGAGGAAGAAGGCGGGGAGGAGAGAGGAGGCAGAGGAGGAGACCTGGGAAGTTATAAATGTTAGGTTTTTGGTTTGTTTACACGGTTCTAAATTATTCCCTTATTTTTTTAATAAATAATTAATTTTAGTTAAAATATGAATAAGAATCGGGAATATTAATAAAATAAGAAGGAGAGAACAAAATACCATATTTGGATTAAAATTTAATAAATAATGCTATATAGTTTGAAAATATGTAATAAATAATATATCATGAGAAATTGAATAATAACATACGAGAAATTAAAATAAAAACCTTAAAATACCCTCACCTTTTTACCCTTTACATTACTCATTCTTTTCTGACATTGGCACCACTAGCGGTCGAGAAATACTATATTTATCATGTAAATACAAAAATTTACTAGCAACCTTGCTAGATCATTGGCGATTAAAAAATACAATATTTGTAGCGAAATATAGTATTTTCATATAAATACAAAAACTCATAAGTGGTTTCGCTGGACCGTTGATTGCCAAAAAATATAATATTTATCGAGAAATACCATATTTACTGTGCAAATACAAATACTCACTGACAACCTCACCAGACCGACTATGGTCGAAAAATACAATATTTACGAGAAAATACCGTATCTATCGTGTAAATATAGAAACTCACTTGCGATCTCATCGGACCACCGATGATCATGATATTTATCGAGAAATGCTATATTTACCGTATAAATACAAAAATTCATCGACAACCTCACTGACCTCCAATGGTTGGGAAATATAATATTGTGACATCTGTTATTTTGGTAATGGGTATTATTATAATTAAATTAATTATTAGTATGCTAAGTAAAATTTTTATTTCTTCTAAAATCTACTCCACATTATTTATTTCTACCTATTTTCAAATTCTCTAAAATTTTTCTATACCTATTTAGCATATTTACCGAAATACCCTTGAAACTTTTATTTAATTACAAAAATGTCCTTTGGCATTTTGTGCAACAAAGTCTCCAACGAAGACCACCCTTCACCTACCTGTCCCCTTCAATTATTTTGATCTTCTTTGAGTCTCCTCCCTTCACTCTCTCACACATCTCCCTCTTTTTCTCTCTCGTTTCCTCTCTACTTTCTTTTCTTTGACTTCTCCAAGATCAAGGATCATAAACTCAGCTTCAAGATAATCAATAGAGAAATCCAAAGCTATTTTCTTAGATCTTTCAAAATCATGGAACAAAAATCAAGGATTTTCACAAACAAAATCACTAATTTTCTTCAAGCTTGAGGTAAGGTTTTCTAAGCTAAAACTTTGATTTAAATTCGTGTTTTAACATGAGATTTGTGAAAAATTATGTATTTAATGTTTGTGGTTAATTATACAACGTTTTTTAAGTTTGATTTACATAAATCTTTGTTGAAAATGAGATTTGAATTAGTTTTGAAAAGCTTTAATTTTTGGTTTAAAATTGCATGCTAGGTATGAAAATTTTAAAAAAGATAATCTATATGTGTTTGAATGTCATATTTCAAAGTCTTTATGCATTTTATATGTTCTAGAAGTTGATAAAAAGAGTCGGATTGAGTTTTAAAGTTTAAAACTTTCTAAAATCAAAAATTGAATTTCAAAAAATTTTTCTGTCGACAAGCTAGACCATTCGATAGGTTCTACAAGCCAAACCCTATAGACCAGCAAGCCAAACTCTCCTAGATTGGCAGGCTGAACCCTATGGATCTGTAGGTTGACAAAGAGGCCTAAAATGTGTAGTTTGATAGTAGGACAAAAGTAAATAATCAGCGGACTAATCGGTCAGTCCAAACTCATCTATTTTTCAACGTTTTGTGTTACGAAATATTCCAAGGATTTTATATTAATGATTATGGCACACTAATAAGAATAGATGGTAAATTAACATGATTATAGATTAAGAATTAAGTTAAAGTATAGTTACTTTATACGTTATAGGATAACGAAGTATTTGAAGCTTATGTGGTGAACTTGGTATCTTGAATTAGAAGTTATCGACAGTATATTCTCAAGAGGTAGGGATTTTATTATTCATCTTTTTTGTGAGGTTTTGATAATTAAATTTGATTTTTTTACATTGCAAGATATGTATATGATATGTTGAATATATATGAATATTACTTATAATACAAAGATGTGGAACTCGTCTTGTATTATATAACGAGGAATAAATTGATTTGACATAAGTTGTTGCAAATTGATAAGCATGATTAAAAAAACTAACTCTATAAATAATGATTGGTTTTAGAGGAATGGTAAGACACGAAAAGGTTGACGGTTACGTCCATGGGCACAAATTCCCTAAAAGGAAAAATAGGGGGAGTGATGACGCTCTTTTGGGTCGAAAGTCCCACGGCACACTATACAGGAACCGACTTGGTAAGGATCTAAGACTTGATGTCCCCTCACCCGACACTCTTGGAATAATTGAAGAGTGAAAAAGCGCGCCCATTTGGGTTTCGATGAGTTAAGTGATGAATACTCTATTAAAATGTGGATACCTAGGAATATTGATAAACTAAAATATTTGTACATATGTATATGTATGAAACTTGGTAATGATTAACATAAGGTATTCACGAAATACGATCATAATGAATCTCATAAGATAAATAATGACTGAAAACTAACTAACCATGTAGGTTTTAATATGACAATGACAAAAACCTAAAGGTGAGTAATAGTTTTCCCTACTGAGCATGTTGTCGCTCATTCCACTATATTTCATCTTTTTAGGACTCACAAAGTATGAGGTGGCAATGAGAGATATAGTTGAGGAAGCTATGTATCTATGTTCAGTTGGAATCTCTTCTGTTACTAAGAATGTTATCCTTAATAACGTAAGCATCGTATGTTACTTTTTGTGACTGTATTAAGATATATTGATGATTGAAATGATGATGATGGTTTTATATTATTAAATTAAAGGTGCTACATTAAACTATAGTTTATTTGTTGTTTATGTTTTTTTTTTAATTTTGATTTGAGAGTTTTCATTTAAGTTCTAGGTAAATTTTGTTTTGAAGCATTATTTTTATTTTTCAGACGTTTATTTAATTCATTAGAAACTGTTAATCCCCGCTTGGGGGATATTTACCAAAAAACACTGTATTTACTACAAAAATTCACTGGCTACTTTGTCAAATAGCTGACGGCCGAGAAATACAATATTTACTAAGAAATATTGTATTTACCATGCAAATACTGTTGAAAAAATAGTACACAGTGAAATTTTAAAAATTTTTATATCAGAGTATTTTATAAAACACAAGTTTGACACATTATATGGATAAATTAATCGGATCTTACTAACCTCGTAAATGCAGAATAGCTCCCACAATCCGTGAAGAGTATAAGTTCTAGAAAAGCCTCAACCAAGTGGTCTTCTTTGCTATTCTCTATCCACCATCGGAGTGCAAGTGGGCGCATGTCGTTCAGCCTTTCCTCGATGACTCTCCTTCAACCAATTGAGAAATATCCAAAGCTATGGTTCGTGATGTGTGAGCAATAGCTCTTCGAGGAGTCACAGAGTCTCACACTAGATTTTTCAACTAATCTAAACTACAATGATTCTTACTCTCCTTTGTATAGAGGTTGGGCCCAAGAGTTAGTTCTTATTAGATAAGGTCTTAAAAGTTCGAATCAGGGTCAAACCAAGATGAATATTTAATAAAATTCACGTGAAAAAGCATGATTTATTTATAGATTAGTCTATAGACCGAATTGGCAAATCAACCTGTCGAACTTGCTCCATCGACAAGCCGAACTTAAAGATTGGCCTGCCGAACTTCCCATAAATGATCCCTGTGAAAATTTATTTTCCACCTAAGATTCTGAGGAAAGAGCCTTAATTTTAATTCAAATGACACAATAGAGAAGTCATCTGATTAAAACATGTTAGACATGTATGCTCTAAAGAGTAAAAATGTAATGAGTTTTTTGAGACATTTTTATCAATAAAGAATTCATGTATTATTTATATACCAAATCTTGTCCTCTTTACATTTATATTTGTTGAATATATGATAAGCAAACAATAGTCTGAGACTGTCAGTCTAAACCTTTAAGAATTGGGCATATGATGGACATATTATGCAGAAGACACGATTCTTATGGTGATGGTCTAAAGCATAAGATTCACAATCGAGGGAATAAAGTTGGGCGCTTTATTCATGTAAAGATTGTTATGTTGTCTATATCCCTATTGGAAGATGGTTTGTCTTGACCATCGGAGGTGGATTCCATGAATAGAAACATTGGCACGTTGTCATAGGCGACGATGTGTTAAATCGGGACATAAAGTGAATTGATTTAGATTAATAATTCTGTCTTGGCAAATCGATTTACTTTAGACAATCATTTGTATTGTATTTTAATCCTAAGATGAATAGTGGGCCTGTTGTCTTGACTTGTATTTTTTGATGTACCAAAGGGTGACACCCACATCTTAATAGTGGTATGCATACCGGTATGTTGGAAGCATGACTCTTGATGACGTAGACCTGTTATTTATAGATATGGAATCCATAGCTCCTCTTTAGGAGTAGTGATATCCTCTTATATGCATTATCCTGTAATTGAAAAATTGGAGCGCTCAACCATTTAGATACATAGGTGTAACCGAATGGTATACTTTCTTTGGATGGTAAGTTTTCCTATGGTGAGATAATAGAACGTAAGATAAAAATAATCGGGAAGGTAAGACAGAACTTGTCCTTAAGCCGATTATGGATAATCCTATGGGGAAACGATACACTATAATATGTCATGGAGACTTAGCTATACGGGCTTCGTAATTCTATAGAGTTCGAGAGTGCAGCTCCAAGCTTTTAGTGGAGTAGCGTTGGAGTTGATAATTATGAAATGTATATCTAGGATATTGGGTTTCATAATTATCGGGAGCTTAAACTATATAGGTCCATTTGGTCCCCTTTGCTAGCTCACAAAATCCTGTAACGATACGGTATGCTTTTACAATAATTGGTGACT
>CAMOHE010023590.1:0-28954 GCA_946598075.1 Artocarpus hirsutus
TCTCCATGACATATCATAGTGTATCGTATCCCCATAGGATTATCCATAATCGGCTTAAGGACAAGTTCTATCTTACCTTCCCGATTATTTTTATCTTATGTTCCATTATCTCACCATTGGAAAACTTACCATCTAAAGTCAGTATACCATTCGGTTACACCTATGTATCCAAATGGTTGAGCGCTCCAGTTTTCCAATTACAGGATAACGCATATAAGAGGATATCACTACTCCTAAAGAGGAGCTATGGATTCCATATCTATGAATAACAGGTCTATGTCATCAAAAGTCATGCCTCCAACGTACCGGCATGCATACCACTATTAAGATATGGGTGTCACCCTTTGGCAGATCAAAAGACACAAGTCAAGACAACGGGCCCACTAGTCATCTCAAGATTAAGATGCAATACAAATGATTGTCTAAAGCGAATCGATTTGCCAAGACAAAATTATTAATCCAAATCAATTCACTTTATGTCCCGATCCAACACATCGTCACCTATGACAACGTGCCAATGTTTCTATTCACGGAGTCCACCTCCGATGGTCAAGACAAACCATCTCCCAATAGGGATATAGACAACATAACAATCTTTACATGAATAAAGCATCTAACTTTATTCCCTCGATTGCGGATCTTATGTTTTAGACCGTCATCTTAAGAATTATGTCTTCTGCATAATTTGTCCATCATATGCCCAATACTTAAAGGTTTAGACCGACAGTCTCATTCTATTGTTTGCTTATCATACATTCAATATATATGAACGTAAAGAGAACAAGATTTAGTATATAAATAATAAATGAATTCTTTATTGATAAAAATGTCTTCAAAAACTCATTACATTTTTACTCCTTAGGGCATACATGTCTAACATATCCTAGCTTTCCTCTTTGACATCACAATCTTCCAAGCTAAGACTCTACACCAATGAAAAGACGAGTGGACATCAAACTGCAAGAATAAATTAACCTCATACTTTTCTTGATCTGCAATGTGTCTAATACATGAGATAGTGGATCTTCTTTTTCCAAAGACAGAACTCTCTTTTTTTCTCTTTAAGTATTTTGTAAAAAGTTGCATAAAAACAAGATCTTGAGATAACTGTTATCTCTATTTTTTTATATCTAAGCAGTTAGTTATTTTCAATTAATTTTAATTTATTTTAAATTTAAAATAACCATCCTATCAAATATATGGGAAAAAGATATACTCCACATTTCTTATCTCTTTTTATTTTATTTTAATCGAATTACATAAAGGTGACTCTTTAAATTATATATATATAGTATATACATTTGCGTTCTCTAATTATCTATATATATGTAATATAAGTTTACGTAAATCATGTTAATCGTGATTTTCGTACACATATATAATATAATAAAATCTTATAGATATATATATTTAAATTCAAAAACAAATTATATTTATTTAAGAATAGATTTTAAATTAATTGATAATTTAATTTTATGTCCATATTAAAAAAGACGAAATGTAGTCTCGCCGTACATGTGTCACATAGAAAATTAAAATTATATTTAAATAATCTTATTTTTCAAATATTATCAATTAATTAATTTAAAAACATATTAGTTAATCTCACAAATTAAATATTGCGACTCTTGTCACCAACCCTTCAACAATCGTCCCACTTTTTAATGTTATCAATGCAATTTCGACATGGATGTGGAGCGTGCTTTGGTGGCCCCCATAACATGTGCAGGCCAAGAGTACATGCAGCATTTCACTCACCAGCACCCAATGCCGCTTGCTGAGATTGACGACAAAGATGTTAAAATCAAATGCTTCGGATGTCATTTAACATGTTCATCGGATGTGGTTTATGGATGCACAAAATGTAAATTATGTACGGATTTGCCACAGAAAATCAAATATCCTCCCCATCCCAATCACGGCTTTCTCACACTTCGTGCTCAACATTGGTCGTGCACATGCAATATATGTACAAGGGGTGGTAGAACGACCTTAATTTTTGACTGTCAACGGTGCTATTTTAAGTTGTGTGTGGAATGTGGTATGAAAAGAACGAGCAGCTATAGGTTTGAAGACCATGAGCACATTCTTTGGTTTTGGGATAACACATACGAAAAGCTTGATTTCTGCAATGCCTACTATGCCTGTTGTAAAAAGTCAGTTGTCTCCTATAGTACTGAAGTTCATCATATCCAGTCTTTTATATTTGCGTGTTTAGATTGGGACTTTAATGTGCACTCGCTATGTGGTCCGTTGCCATCAATCATCGAACATGAGTACCACATACACCCCTTCATCTTCGTGGATTTGCTTGTGCAAGATGATTCAGGCGAATACTGTTGTGATATTTATGAAAGCAAAAGAGATCCAAGAATTCGGGTTCATCACTATAAAGAGTGCAAATATGTTTGTTGCTCATGTGCAGTGTGTCGTTTCAGATATACGCTCTTTATCCAATCGATTTTCAATATAGTACGTTATAATTTTTGTTTATCTTAATTTTTTTCAACTTGATTTTGGTTTTTACTCTTTTTTAATGCCTATAAAAAGTTCCATATAGAGGTTCCACCGGTATTTAATTTTTATACAAATGTGCCAATTAGAAACAGTGATATTTTCCTTTCTACCAATATGTAGAGTTTGAAAGTACATGTAATTATTTCAAATGACCTCCATTGTGCGGGAAGAATTTGCTAACAATGTCAACTCCTACAAAGTTAGATACACATTAAACAGGGAGAAATGTAACAAAGAACGCTAAAGTCAATAGTACCCACATATGCATCTATTTATTACAACAATGATATATATAGAGTTTTCAATTGTTACTTTTCCATCAACAATTATCTATCAAATTATAGAAATAAGTACATATGACCTGTAAACCTTAAAACATTAATTAAAAAGATTCTTTTTTTTTTTTTTTGTTAATTTGCTATTGTGTAATATACATTTTTTTTATAAATGTCGTTTGTCATCTGCGTGATTAAAAGTCTGTTCATAGTTAGCATTTGCCTGACACTTGCTTTTTTTTTCATTCATTTTGAACACCAGTACCTTTGCATGAAATAAACTTTTAATGTACACATATAGTACAACATGTAACGTAACGTAATAATGCATTATATTCACGAGGTTTCAATAGTTATTATCGATTAGATTATAGAAAGAAGTGCTATTTTAATTATGAAGGATAATGTGGTTTTTTTTTAATATAACTTAATTATCCAATTCAATACAACTATCTAATCGGAGGCAGCTAATACTTTCCATGAGTTCTAATCTCATCAAAAACGGTCCTTAGGAGTCAAACGGTTTGGCCTCAACACAGTTAATGGACAGCTTATCGCTTTTACGTGGCGGACGTGGTGAAATATAGTTTTTTTTTCTTTTTCTTTTTTTTCAATTTTTTCATTTTCCAACTGAAAGTCTTCAAAAACTTTAATTAAAAAAAAGAGTATTTTATTAGAGAATAATAGGGAGGAGAAAATATAACATAGCCTTATTATTAAATAAACTGGATATTTATGGAATTTATAAGAGTAATTCTAATCTCACTCTCAAATATTGAAAAAGAGTAATTCTAATCTAATTTAAATATTAAAAATATGAAACTAGATGATGGAAACTAAAAAGAATATAAATTCTTAGAATTTACAAAATTTAAATTATTTAATTTTATTTGATTAAGATATCTTCATTACATTCAATTCTTGATGCTGTATAACTTAGCTTTTCGATTATACGTACGATATGAATTGAAGGGCAACAACTTTTGCTTGATTTGTATAGTGCATGTTCCACATCTTCTTCTGTCAATACGTACAGTAGTAAGAACTAGTTCCTCTTAATTTGTAAGTAACACTCTTGCAGATGCAACTTTATCTATGGCATAGTCCATGACCCTGATGCAGAGCTTATATATCATCGTCACATTACAAATGTTCTAATAGGATATCTTAGAGATGTGGAGCTGAAGACCATTAGAGCAGATTTTTGGAGATCACCCCAAGAAATTAACAATGCAGGGGTGGAAGAGGAAGAGCAGGCCAAGTCTTCCTTGACCTTTCAAGATTTAATAAATAAAGCAAGTGAAGATGAGCTATGGCACTTCAGCCAGGATTTCGAATGGGACGCATCATCTCAAGAAGAGAAAAATGGACAACAAGAAGTTAGTCAAAGCAGTACTACTGATCAACTTGATCTTAAAGATGAGCATATTGACGAGCTTCTACAACTTTCCTGTTTTACCGACAAGGATTTCATGGACTTGAAGATTGTCGATGTTAAGGTTTACATGATAACTTTTACTTCGGCCCCCGTTCTAAAAACACTTTTTCACAAATATGGAGACATCTCTTGCTTGTCCAAGGCATCACTAGAAATAAAGAGCATTGCCTTTTGCTTTATATGTAAGGTGGTGAAGCAAATGCATGGTACCTGTTTCCAAGACATCACCAAAGATCTTCTTAAAGATTGGCATTACTACTTGGAAAGCGAAGTTTGACATCCATTTTTTAGAGGCATATCTGTGCAAGATCACTAGAGCTTTTGTCGGTTTCCAGCTTAAAAAACTTGAAGTGGACGTCCCTACAGCAATGGCCAAAAAAAATTGGTGAGCCAAAACGTAAACTTGAGGTATGTCAAAAATTCCACGAGACTTTCGCCAAAACCAAAATTTGTGAATAAGTGCTTGAATGAAGCTGCAAAGTTGGAGTTGAAAACTTCTGGCCCACTTTGATTTTACATGTGCACTTATCTGTTTCTCATATTTTCCCTATTATAATATGTATACATATATTTTGGTTTTACAAAATTGTGGTTTAACTATAGTCTCACTATTTAGAAGACAGAGAGTGTCTTATTTTTCTTTTCTTTTCCTTTGTTTTCTATTTTCTTCCTTTATATTTGGGTTTTTATCATTTTTATACCTTGTATTTTAAGAAAACATCACGTTGGTATACTGTTGTTTAGAAAAAATCAAAATAGTACTTTATAATTTTCAAAAATATCATTTTTTTGCCCTAAGTCTGCATTTGTGATTTGAAATTTTCTTTTTACCCTTTTATTAATGAGCTCTAAATTATTTTGTCAAAACTATTAAAAAAATTAAATACAAATAATGCCAAAAATGAATAAGTTTACATATATGCTTGTCTTTGATGAGTTTTATTTAATCGTTTGTTTCAAATTTCTATTATAGTTTTACAAAATTAATTTAAGATTCATTAATAAAAGAGTAAATAGGAAATTTCACGTCAAAAAATATAAACTCAAGATACCAAAATGATATTTTTGAAAACTATAAGGCATCTTTTTTTATATTTTATAAATAACAAGATACCAATATGATGTTTCTTTAAAACATTGGATACTAAAATAATAATATCCTTTATTACTTTCTCTCTGGAATGAATTTAGGGCTACTTGTGATGGTGTTAAATGTGACGTGTTGTAAATTTACTCACGTAAATACACATATGTCCATACATAAATACATATCTTCACTCCCTAGCTTTTTTTCTAGTGGACCAAACACAAATGCATAAAGGATTTGCCTCAGAGAAAGGAGTTACTAGAGGGCAAGCTGCAAGCTGAAAAACAAACAAATCTTGAAGACAAAAAGGATACATGGAAAAATAAGCACAACAATGTTTCAACCTAGGGATGTCCATCGATCAGTTTTTGCTAGGTTTTAGTCAATCAATTTCCGACCAATGGCGATCAGTTTTGAAAAAGTAGAACCAAGAACCAACCAAATAGACATGCAATTGTGTAGCCGTTTGGCTGCGTCATCAAGTTTAGGTCAACAAAATTCGATCACCTTGTCTAATTAGTGAAGAGACAATGCATCATTTATTTCTAGTATTTGATTAATCAAGATCGCGCTGTTTTATTAGTGTGATTTACATTTTTTGTTTTTGTTAGGTTGAGAGAAATGGTAATATCCAAGAATTCGGTGGGTTGGAGAAAATGAACAGATTCCAAATTCCAACGAACACCTCCTGGAAGGACAAGAGAAAATAAGGAAAGGTAAGAGATTTAACTAAAATAAGACGATAGGTATTTAAATGCCAAAATCATAGAAGGTTAAGAACCGACCAAACTGTTTACCCTTTCTCTTCCCATTTTTAAACATACGCACAAAAGAGGGCTTGATCTCATTGCCTCGCAACCGTCTATATACTTGGTAATATTCCTTGATACAAAATTCGCAGACCAGTATTCCGTTTGCATAATTCCAAGTATTCGACTATACATACATCGATGACAATCACTTCTACACGAATATTAGCAGGCACAATGAGGGACAACAAACAAAAAACATACCCTCTCCAAAGTATCCCACAAACAAAACCTAGTGTGAAAAAGACGGGACAACTGATCCTCAACTTCAAATTCTCTATCTCTTTCTCTTGGCAGAAGTCCCTGAACCCCGCGCAGTAGTCTTTTTGTCTGAAGTACTGGAACCACCTTTTGCTTTGCCTGCTGGTGTTTTCTTCGCGCTTGACTTCCCCGAATCCTTCAAATCCAGATGTACTTGGACTCCTTCAAAACAATAGGACTCAGAGATCAGTTTATTCAAATGAGTTTTCAGTCAGAAACAAAAAAAAAAAGCCCAAAATGAAGGCATGAGCATGAGCATATACGTATATGCCTGCATAAATAGGTTAAGTGTAGCACAGCCTCAATTTAAGACAATATGGCCTACCTTTCTTGTTCAAGCTTTGGAGTTCCTTTTGCAGCTTCTCGCCCACAGCAGAGTCTTCTGAAACATTTTAAAAGAAAATTAAGTTTAGATTAAATCATCACACTCTAAGATAACTGCGTAGTCCACTAGTCTATCATGCTTTTAGGCTGCTGTTACCTTTATTAATTGCTTACAAAGACTTTGATGGTTTATAAAGCACGGTTTAGGCAATGACACAACCGTTAGATTTTTTTTTATTTATATATACATATATATATGTTTTTTTTTTTTTTTTTTGAAAAAGAAACTGGAGCAATATATTAATGAAAATAGTTAAACAAGAGAGGGGAGGAGCTCTCCTCGCAAACAGAGCCCCAATCCCTAAGGTCGGAAAAAAGTAACATGTTGTACTCTTTTTCTCCACGAATCCTTAGAGCTACCCAATATCTGATCTTTTCCAAAGTAACAACACTCTCCTCATGAGCCTCAAATGAAAAAACATACAAAGATAAGTACACGAAGCACCCAGCAGATATCCCGCTATGGTTTGTTCCCGGAGGGTAACAAATTTTATGTTGGTTAGAGTCGCATCTTCTTCTCGAGTTTTTAAAGACGTTTCCCTGTCTTTATACATTTTAATTAGAAGTAACTTTGTCGCCAGATGAGTTTTACTTTCAACTCTTTGGACAAATCAAAATCAAAGGAAACAAAAAGCAGAACTAACCCATGTCCTCTGTATCCGAGGGATTTTCTTCTTCACTCTCCGCTGCAGCTTCTTCATTGTTTTCCCCTATGCCTCCATCAGATGGCTCTAAAATTCCCACAATACGCTTCTTAGGAGCCTTTTTGATTCCAGGAAGAGTGACAAAATCTGCAACTCGTACCATTCGTGTCTTGTTTCCTTCTTTGTATGCTCTTGTCAGAGCTGCTTTAACAGCAGATGGTATGCCACCCAGCGGATCTGGCCATCCCTGTTCACAATATCGTCAAAACATGTAAATTTTCAAGAAAAAGAAAACACAAAAGCAGCTGCAATTCACTAGACTCATCCAACCGAGGTAAGACTACCTTAAACTTGGATAACTCCACAATAGTATCGAAATCGTCTTGACTAATGGAGTAAGTATTCATGAAATCCACTACTTCCTGGACTGCTTCATCCTGATGGCAAGTTCCCAACATAATACAAATACTCAAACAATTTATTCATCAATGATAGATTCAAACCATTCATGCACCAAAAACAAAATGAACTTTCAACCTTCGGCAGCACACGGAGTGGCTCAGTCAATCGTTTCAAAAGAAGAGTAAGGTACTCAAGCCGTAGCGTTCCCCTGGATCATTAACAACACTGCATGATCAAAATGCAAGAAGAAACAAAAACAAAATAACAAATGCAAAACAACCACTCTGCCTAGAGAAAGAAAAGTAAATTGAAAGACCAAGATACAAATTCAGAATAGAACTAAGAGTTCAATATATATACATATATATACATACTCAAAACACACACAGATATATGCATCCTTGAAGTCATGACACATTCCTACCCTATATGATGTTAATTTACGAGAATTCAAATAAATAATAGAGAATCACCTGTCAGAATTCGATTCATGAGAAGCAAGAAGATGGACATGCAAATCCTCCAACAGTCTCATATTCTTGCCTAATGTTGAGTTCTTTCCAAGCCACCCTCCGAATCTATTAAAATTCCTTTCCCCCTGCAAATGAATATTCATTTTGGTAACAACATAAGCAAATCTGCATAAATTCATTTCTCACATGATACACAAGGTCATTTTCGAATCAACACCATCTTCAATGCAAGAGTATGTGGATATATTGGCTAATATTTTGGACCCCTTTTACTATGTCCTTTTTTTATGTCCATTTGGTTTCTTGTAAATCATTGAATTACTCAAGTAAATCAGCAAACGAAACACTTCTAAATCTAAAAAGAAAAAATTATATGCACATTGCTTGAAGTAAATGTCCAAAATGAACATGCATCACATTCAGCAGAAATAGTATTAAACATGCCAAACAATATCAATTAGTCAAATTTGCCACGGTTCGCATATCTTTTATGGGGATTGCATTTTTATCATGCTTACAACTGAACAGATAGGTCAATAAGTTTCTATCCTAAAAGAAGAGTGCACACTTAAGTGCTACTTAATTTAATAGTTAACAAAAAAAGGACTGGAAAGAGAAAAAACAATATAATAACAAAAGGCCTTAAACGAAGTTTCCTACAATCAAATTGAGTATAGTTTCAGAGAGCATTTGCACAAAATGTAAAACGATTACCTGCTCAAGGATCTCCCTTTGCCCGTGTAACAGTGCAGAACTGATCACAACAAAATGAAAAGTATACAACTACACAAATTAAAAGGCTAAAAAAAAATTTACGTTATTTTAATTCCTAGATCTGAACAGAAAACATACGGAATTATACAGAATGAAAGGGCACTATTTTGAGAGAGCTGCCATTGCCGATGCTTTCTAATCTGTACATTGAAGATGTCTCCATCACCAATAGACTCGGCGGCACGAGCAATCAAGCTCATACGCTTTATTCCATTGTCATCTTTACCAACTGAACTTGGTCTATAGTTAACATAATTTTCCTGTCAGATAATTTAGAAGGTTAAAAAATATTTATCTATAATAAGAGATACTAAATCGTTTTAACCTCAACAGATGACAAGATATTAAATTATTTTACACACAGAGAGAGAGAGAGAGAGGCACAGCTGTTTATAAAATAATTTGCTGATAGAGTAAAATGGTAATGCAAAAAGCATTCCATCAAAAAATAACCTGAATAAGAAGAGGGACTAGATCGAGATCACTCATGCTAAGGTCCATCCTCTCATCCATCCTCAACTTCCCTGCATTAAAACCAAACAACCTACAAGGATAACAGACTGGTCAATGTCTGAACTAGTTGAAACTTTACCGTCCTTGTATTATCTTAAAAATCATTATGGAGAACAACCAACAACTGATGTGAAAAAGAACTCGCAAACGAACAATCATATCTGAAGCTAAATATGTTCTATTGAAATAATCACATGACATATCAATAAAATTATCCATATGGAAGAATTTTCAAAAAATAGAATAAAAAATAAAAAGAGGATAAGGAAAAAAAATCTACGCAAGGTTCCACAGAAAAATTTATGAAGATACCATCAGAGAGAGAGAGAGAGAGAAAAGAAAAAAAAAAAACTTCCCAAGATAAGATATCTTCTCAAAACCAAAACAATAAAATAATCCTAACGCTAGTAAATCATCAAATCCCTCAAACTAACCATAATCACAAAATAACCAATAAGCAACTCAGCAAAATCCAGTAAAGCTTTAACAAGACAAACACACACACAGGAGAGAGAATATCTAACACAGATTTTTGGTAAAACAAGACACGTTAGTAAGTACAGAGAGCTGAATGCAAAGGCCACGAGACAAAAATCATACTTATCAACAGCTGTAAATGGTGAAATATCCTCATCCTTTGCCCTGGCAAGCAAGCGCTGCCTCACATCATCATATTTAATGACCGACATTGAGAGGCTCATATAATGCAACTGATTTAGTGCCATGCGCATATCTCCATTAACTCTTTCTGCAAGTTCCTCTAGAGCAATCTGGAAAAGAAAAACAAATACACAAAGCTTATGGGAACAAAAGATATTGGGAAAGAGAGATTACTGAAGAAAAATTCATGTACACCCAAAAAAAGAGAAGAATAATTCATCCATCTAAAATCCAAATGCAAACGATATTTAAATATCATCAGCAAGAGAGCAGTTGCTAGGATGAATTAGAGAGAGAGAGAGAGAAAGCGATAGAGGTCAAGTCCAATGTCCCCAAAATCAATTGACAACTTGTCAATGAACAAAAAATTTCCATAATAAAAAAGCTACTTTGAGAGCATTCACCTCGTTAACTTGAAGACCTTCAGCCCTTGCCACTTGCATTAACCTCTTTGCCATCTATAATAACCCAAATGTACCATTAGTGACAATAGTACATACGTCATAATTACGTTAAACATGGAAAGGGGATATGGAATTATGTACACAATTTCACAAAGAGACATGCAATTCTCAATATACATTGGGCCGCTTTGGGATCACTTTTAGAGACCTAGTTGTTGGAAAGTAATTCCAGTTAAAGTTGACTTTAGTCACATTATGAGAGAACAAATAAACAAGGAAAAAAAATTATTTAATAATAGTCTACATGCATTAAGTCTCAGAAGTTATCTACAATCAACACACTTAAGAGATATCTAGCGATGGTTAAACATCCCTATGGATTAGGCAATATCTTACATCAGTATATGTTACATGAGAACATGCACAAGTGTGTCTATCAGTGTGTATAGTTTTTCTTGCAATTATCACACTAGAAATCAATTCTAACCAATAAAAATTGGAAGAAATACTCGCGACAAAGGCTATTGCCTTTTAAGCATTTCCACAAGCAATAAGAACAAATCAATGGATCAGCAATCAATCAGAATAAAAGATTGTCTCAAGTAACTGAATTTTACATATGCTTTCAGATCTTTTTATCCATCCAAGCACCAAATATCTTCAGTGCCACAAAACAATAATATAAATAAAAATTGGAAAAAAAAAACTTTTTACGGGATAAAAAACTAAAACAAAAACCTGTTGCTTAGTAGGCTTCCGAAAGCTGAGAAGCAAACAGTAGTTCACAAGACTTTTCAATTTCTGACTGTAGCGATCATTGCAAATGCAGATAATAGGAATCTTGGATATCTTGATGCTAGAAATAAGATCAGCAATGCCACCCCTATCTCCAGCAGACATTCCATCTACCTCGTCCATAATGAGCACAGTTTTCGGATGGTTTGACCTGCACTTAAACTACTAATTAAGCTTTTATAAATAGCAGTAGTAGTACTAATTAAGCTTTTATAAGAAGTAATAATACTATTAATAATAATTAAGAGAACTTTAACTCCACAGAGCATACGCACAATGTGAAATTGCTGTTCTATTTAGCTGATCATGATATCTTTGCCTTGTACTTCATGATTCTTTTATGATTAATGAAAATCTGTTTCTTTCAAAAAATAAATAAATAAATACAATCTGAAAGTGCAAAAAAATAATGAGAATGAAAAACCAACCAATCCAAGTTAACACTCAGGGCCTCATTGCTAACAAGCTCTTTTATTGAATTTGCGTTGCTTCCTCCAATTCCTTTTTCAATCTTCGCATCAGCCTTCCCCCGGCTGTCACTAGCATTTACCTAAACAAAGTTTGTGTAGTTTTGATCAAGAAAATACAAATGGATTCAAGGACATAATGTGGCAAATTATATGCTTCCATCGTCCATCACGTATTTTAATAAGATACCACCTCAATTGTCTGGAAACCAAGCATCTGACTGACCAGCTTCGCAGACGTCGTTTTTCCTATACCAGGTGTTCCACTCAAAAGTACAGCCTTTTTTGCACCAGAATCATTTGCTTTTTTTCCCTTTGTCTTGCTTCCTTTATCAAGAAATTGCTCGTGCCAATGTGCTAACCAATCATGAAGCTGCTTGACCTGGACGCCACAGGATCAACACTAATCTCAACTCAGATCATTCTAGATAAAAACATGTTAAGATTAAATGTGAAGCTGAATATAGTTAACATGCTTCTTTGAAGCATGAAATTATAAATGGCATGTTGCAAAATGAGAACTAACACATACCAATGACTGATTTCCAATAATATCATTTGGAACCTTTGGTTTATATTTCTCTGTCCATGTCAAAGCAGAATTCTGAGCAGTTTGGATCTTTTTCCTATCAAGGGAGGCACCTGATGCCAAACCTTTATCGGCTACATTTTTTGGTGCTGTGCTTCCGGTGCAATCTTGTAAAAACCCAAATTAATATGGCAAAGTTATAAGAGAGTCCAAAAAAATTACCAAAATAACACACCAAATAGTTGACAGTCTGGCAGTAAACAAGCCAACGTTTGGGGAAGCTAAAATGTGAGATAAAACAAGAATCATAACGACACACAATCAAAGAAAGGTAATTCGAAGCATGTATCATGTATAACTGATCATAAGATAACAAATAAAATATAACTTTTCACTATTTTAGATTTAGAAAAATTTTAAGCCACTTAGTTAAGGCCTATCATTAATTAAGATATTGAACCGTAAACCACTTTGTTAACAAAATCGTACCCTTAATTTCTGCTTTCTGCATGCTTTTCTTCGACAGTGACACATGAGCATCATCCACAGATTTCTTTGTAGGTTTAGCGCTACCTGATGCACGTATCATATCAAATAGCCCATCTTCACTAAGAAATGGTGTGCTGCAAGTGGTGAAGAAAGATAAATCAAAGGGCATAAAAGGTAAGTTTAGATATGCATCTTAATATCAATCCAAGATAACATACCCAAGCTCCTTAGCTTTTTCGGATTTTCTTCCCCCAATATCTTCATCACATAGAAGGTAGTTCTGCAAAGATAGCATGTTAATCACACGTCAGTAGTTTCATCTTGAACCCAAGTAAACACGCGAGAGAGAGAGAGAGAGAGAGAGAGAGAGAGGTGTAAAAAGACCGTTTTCTTGCTGACAGATCCGGTAACACGGCCACCATGGCGTTTGATCAAGTCTTCTGCTTCTTCTCTTTCCAAACTGCAATTGTAGTAAAATTTCAAAATACAATCTGAAGCTGAAATTGAATATCAACAAGAATGAGGCTGAAAATAATAAAATCTGAAATAATAATCAGCATAATTGAGCCAAACCCTCTTTGAAACGGCATCTAAAAGCCCCATTAATGTGCGTAAGTTGTAATTATACTTCAGAATTACAATTTACAAAGAAATAGCTGAAATTAAGATCTGTTAGAAATGAAACCAAGGAGCAGTGACTTGTAAACACAATATGTATAACAAATTGTTGAAAATAAAATTTAAAAAAAAAAAAAAAGCTTTGCAAGAAGACAGAATAAAAGAGGCCTCTTCTCAATCCAATCTAACAAGCCTCACAAATACTACCCTAGAACTTCATCACAGTAGATGCAAAGGACCCTCTTTGCCAACAAAAGGAGTTTGCAGAATGAACAGACAGGTTAGAAGATTTACCTGTCAAGTGTACCACTAATGACAAAAGTTAAGCCAGCTAAGCAATCCGAAGCTCCTTCAGGAACTTCCTGAAATGAGCAAAACAAGATCCAAAATTAATGTAAAGAACTATAACTAAAACAAAACAAAATCAGTTCAGTTCAATTAATATATCAATCAAGAAAATCCCAAGTTTGACCTTTTGCCCTTTGTGCGGAGGATCTTTTCTTTCTCCAAAATTCATAAATCCACCACGTCCAGCACCTCTTCCTCTTCCCCCAGCTGGCGCCACTGAGGAACCTATCCCACCACCACGACCCCTCCCACCAGATTTGGAAGGAGTTTCGGCTTGTTTCACTTCACCGTCATGATCATCATCACTTCCATCAATATCCAAAGGTTTCTGTCCAGTTGCCTTTCCAGATCCGGTCTTAAGTTTTTTTCTTGGGGTGGCAGCAACCAAGTTTTTCTTAGCGCTGAGCAAAACAAAGTCGTCTTCATCATCATCATCAACTTTGTGAATCTTTTTTGCAGGTGTGGGTTTTACTGTCTCAACACTGTCAGTTTGAGTCTTTCTTTTTGCTGGAACCTCAACCGTTTCTTTTTCACCTTTTGGCTTCTCTGCAGAAAAATACTTGCTAGTTTTTCTTCGGCCTGAATTATCCTGGCTTCCTTGCACCTGTTAGTCATAAGCAAAAAATGAAATAAAAAAATAAAGAGACATAATGAAGATTAAGATTCAATTATTAATGTCACTCTCAGTCCACATAAATAATGTGTTGGACGATTTCCGTACGCATCTCTTCCCATGTTTAACCACAAAACTAAAAACGAAATCAGAAATATACTCTACAGATTGAACTCGATATGAATTGTACTGTCCACCAAACTCAGCTAAGAAGAAAACCAAAATCTTTTAACATTTTCATTATTATTTCATTAGCCTTCTGCATCGTTTGGCTACAAAAGCGTTTGACATTGCGTTCGAAATTTACACATTCCCAACAAATCAGTTCTGCCTAGTCGACCATTTTGAACCGCAAATTGGAGTAGCAGATTCAAAACGGTGTTTAGCTTTCATATCCATAGTTTCTCAGCAATCAAGCGAAGGGGAAATTCAACACTAATCTCATGTCTAAACCCTAAACTCAAAATCAATGCAACGAAAACCATAATCATCACCAAAAAAAAAAGGAAAGAAACAACATTAGGACAGAACTCACCAGCTTTTCGGGCGGAGGTTTGGCAGATTTCTCAGGCTTTGGGGCCGATTTGCCATTGCCCTTTTCGTGGGACTTAATAAACCACTTCCTAATATCTGACTGCGACTTTATATGATAAATAACACAACAAACAAACCCAAAGGAAAAAAAAATCAAACAAGAAAGAAAAAAGGAACACAATGAGACTTCAAAATTACCCTTATTTCATTTTTAGTGAGGGAAAAAACATATATTCTTTGAAAACATTATTTTCTCGCGTTTTCCATGGATTAATATAAAAGAAAACGAATTAGAACCCAACTTACCATCGCGTCAGCACAAAATATTCCTTCGATTGAGTTCAGTTCGACAAGCAAACAGAATCTGCGCAACCCAAAAATAGTGTTTCAGAAGCTTTTCTTTTCTCAAAAACAAAAACAAAACAAAAAGAGCCCGTCCAACTGGCGGGCCGGGTTCCCACCCATTTCCCCGTCTAGCCCTTCTTTCATTTTTCTGTTTTCCCAAAAAATTAAAAAAAAAAAAGAAAAAAAAAAGGAAAACAGCCCAAGAAAACTCCAAACAATTGGCAAAAGAAATCATGAAAAAGGCGGACAACGAAATCGAAAATATAATCGGCAAACAAAGAGATACTTTTTTTTTTTATTCTCGGAGACTTTTAACTAACATTAAAAAATCCAGAGGAAGAGAATCGAAGCCTACATTATCAACTACCAAATCAGCAGCAATCGTGATTGGCGACGAACGGACCAGCAGCGAGGAAGGCGACTGGACGAGCAGAGGCAACTCAGGGTTTTTCACTCGGCCGATTATCGGGAATTTGGGTTCAAATTTACCTCAAATGAAGTATTAGCCTTTGGGTATTGTTTTTAAAATAAGTAAAAATAGTTTTGTTTAATAAGGATATTTTAAGAGTTATGTTGATAATATTTTTAAAATTTTTGTCTAAAAAAATATACAAAAATATTTTTAAAAATTTTAAAAACAACAACAAACGGAGCCTTAATCAACTTAATACACTTAAAAAAAATATGGCTAGACATATTTAAGGACCCGTTTGACATTTGCTATTAAAACTTCCTTTTAATTTCTTAAGCCTTCTCTAATCCATTCTATTTTTGTAGAATAAATAACAAATTGGTTTTAAAATTGTCTTCAAAGAAACTCCATTTATTTATGTCAATTTGAAAAGATGAACAGGAGCATGCTAAATCTCGTGTGCTATTATTTATCAACGCCATTGTCTTTTTTGTTTTTTAAATAGTAAAGGTTTAGTAAAAAGTAATATAAAAATAAAATGAAAAAGAATATTTCAAGAGTATTCTTTTGTAGTGTTAAAAATAATATAAGGGTTAGAGATTAGGTTATTGCTTACTATGACAATTACATCATCTTGGTGTAAAGTTACACCATTTTGATGTTATGGTTTGAAGATGTCCTAATCGCCTACAACAATTTAAAGTGTTTGGTAAAAACCTGTTTTTATAAAATTGCTTCTAAAAAAAAGATCAAGGACAAAAACATTGATGTCGTCGAAGTTGTTGAAGTTTTGATTTACAGATAATGTCGTGGATATTGTTAATATCGATAGATATTCAAGAAAAAAAATTAATATCTTGATAAAACTTGCATTATTTTTCAAAATGCATAACTCTTAAAAAGGGTTTTCTTCTTCCAGAAAGGAAAAAATTGGATTTTTTTTCAACTTAATCAACTTAAAAAAAAAAAAGGTTAAACGACTTACAAAAATGCCCCTAAATGCACCACCTTATTAAAATGCTCTCTAACAAACTACTTATCAAAACTGCCCTTTTGTTTGAAATTAGGGATTTATTACAAGAACAATTTACCCTTCCTCTTAAAATAGAACTTGCCAAGTTTCGCCCTGAAACCTGCCTTAGGTCATCGACGTGGGGTGCCCGATTGTAACTTGGTAGGTTCCAAACTTGGAACCTACCAAATTCCTACATTTTTCTTTGAAATAAAAAAGCGACAACTGCATCGGGTCACCAGCGTGGGCAATTGTAACCTGGTAGGTTCCAAAGTAAAACCTACCACATTCCAACATATTTGCTTTGAAACAAAGAAACACTAATGCCTCCAATCACTAGTGCGGGGTATCAGAGCGTAATGAAACCCGCCAACCAAAACATGCCTGATTCGATCGCGAAACCTGCTAGGTTCAAATTAAAAAAAAAAAAAACATTAGCGATATTTTCAACTCTGAATGATTATCATCAGATTGATCTTATTGACTGCTATCTCTTCCAATAAATAAATTAATAAACAGTAATCGATACAAAAATTTCAAATCAGACCACAAAAACTTAAAACTAAAATCAAATAATTTCACCGCTGCAGAGTTGCTGAAGCCTTTGCCTACACCAAGTTTAAGCAGCATTCTTGTTCGCTCTGTCGTGACTAGACCCGCTTCTCTTCTTCGCCGCCTTTTCTTTCTTTGTTGTTAGCTCTACCTTCTCCTTCTCTGGCTAACCATTCACCATCGACGGCGTTGGTCATTCTCGGGCTTTTCCAACAAATTTACAAAACACTACAAAAATGAAGTAAAAATAATGGAAAAAAACATGCATATAAGATTACGGCAATCAAGGCTCAATGATCTTGGCGTTGCTTCGACTGTCAAATCTGGGCGAGATCTTCAAAATAACAGCAACGGCTCTGACGAGATCACGATGTGGTTCATTTCGTGACAATGAGATCGCAACGATGAGAATGTCAAATGTAACTGATCTCAAATGGTGATGCTTCAACCGTCAAATCTGGGCAGGATTGTCGGAACCGACGATGGAGGAGAAAGAAAAGAACTAGACAAGGAGCAAACGTCGATGCTTCCAATGTGAGAAAGTACGGTGGAAGGGGAAAGAGGAGAGAGAAAGGATATGGAGAAGAGAGAGGATGGGAGGCGAAGAGAAAGAGAGGCAGACACAAAAAAAAATTAGGGTTTTTGATTTTTAAGAGTTAATTATAATGGGAAAAATAATATATGTGTAATTAGAATTTAAAAAAAAAAAACAGAAAATGGACAGTTTTGAAAAGACAAAATTGTGATAGTTTTAATAAATGATGTGACTTGGAGGCATTATATGTAGTTTTCCCTATTATTATGTGATGTCTTAAATACTAGAATATTGTAGCCCTCATATAAATAATATAAAGGAAAAATTGAGGGTATTGGCTCTGTTAGTATTTAAGGGTCTGTTTGTTTTCTAGATTAACTCGATTGTTTGCACGCTGAATTTTATATTGGACTTGTATATGCATTTGGTGGCATTAGCATTCGAATTGCGATTCCCCCCTCCAAATTTACAAGATTTAAATCCTGAGATTACAGTATAAAATTACCTTTTTTTAGATTTTTTTATCCTATACTTAAGGAAAAAATATCATCTTTTTCGTCTATTATCTGATTGTGACAATTCTTCTTCCCTTGTGTTTCTAATGAAGGGAGGAATATATCAAAATACATATTGCACTTTTTTAGTATACTGAATATTAAGATTTTGTTAGATATATTAATAAATCAGAAACTTTTTCCACTATCTATTTAAACACAAATTTTATTTTTATTTTTTATTCAAATTAAGACTTTAATTGCACATCTAAACATCAATCTGAATAGGAATTCGAATCACACAATTTAAACACACACAACTCAACTTAAAATATTTCAAATCAATATAATTTGAATCTATCTACAAAACAGGGCTGTAATAGCCAACAAAAGGGACATAGATGACAAACAGAGACAGTGCACAGAAAACGAGAGCTTTCATTGTCATCTTCATCTACTCTTTCCTCCTGTGTGGTTTCCAATTGAGAATTGCTTTTGTCGAGCTTTTAGGAAAGAAAAGGCCCCTATTTGAAGTCCTCACTCCTTAGTTTGTTCGATAATTATTTATACGAGATGACTTTTTAGTGTCATTTTTTAGTTGCTTTTGTAAATGTTCCCCCAATAAATTCATTTTTCCATATTCTCCTACCAACTTTGATAGGCGCCACTCAATGTACTGGAATTTTAAAAGGTTATTAATGTGATTTCTAAATATTGAAAAAACAGTACGCAGTGGAATTTTAAATCAGAGTATTTCTAAAACAAAAGTTTGATATGTTAAATACATAAATTAATGATAGATCTTACTAACCTCTTTTGTTAACTGAAAACCAACAGTAATCTGTGAAGAGAAGAACGTCCTAGAAGAGCCTCAGCCAACTAGTCTTCTTTACTATTTTTTATCCACAATGGGTGGTCACATATTGTACAGCTTTTTGATCGATGACTCTCTTTACAACCACTTGAGAATACCTAGAACTAAGGTTCTTGATGTTGAACAATAGTTCTCAAGGAGTTTTAGAGTTCCTCAAACTAGAGTACTCACTCTATTGTTCTCAAATGATCTCAATAACTAAGAAAACTCACCACCTATTTATAATGGTCAAATTTGGGTTAAACCTTATTAGATTATGCCTCAAAATTCGAGTCTGGATCAACTTCTAATGAAAAACGCATCAAAGATGCATATATAGATTATCGCCCGACCAGATCGGCCTGTCGAATTTACTCCATCGGTAGGCTGAAGTTTCCCATCGGCCTACAAAACTTAGGATAATCTTGATCCCTGAGAATATCTTATTTTCCACATGAGAATCTTAGAGGTTTAGTTTTAATTTAAATAACCCAATAGAGAAGTTATTTAATTAAAATAGTCATATCCAAGTAATCTCATAGAAAATAAGATATTATCCAAATAATTCAACATGTTTAGTAGTACAACTCTGTTGCATCAGTGCACAAAGTAGTACATCCTATCTAGTGCGTCATGCCCCAATGAAGCTCGCTTAGAGCTCGATTCTAAACTAGTCACGCTGCACTACAAAGTTTGAGTTGGCCCAGCAATCCTAGCCATCCAATTATAGGCTAACATACATCCAACTATTGACCAGTCCTAATTGTTTTGCTCTCTTCTCCTTTGGCGTGAATAAAAACAAAAGTGATTGGGGAAGTTTAAGAGGAGGCTAGTTTTGGAAAGCCATAGTGCCTGAGTTTCAAGAGAGAAAATGAACAAAAAAAAAAAGAAAAAAATTTATAGTTTAGTTTTTGTTTTTAGCTTTAGGATTTACTTCTAATTTAAGAGTTTTATTCTCGTCAAGACAATTGGAGAGCATTTTTTAAGCTACCAAAAAAGAGGAAGAAGAAGATTGGGGAAAGATATTTTGGAGCTTGTGACAACTTCATTTTAGTGATTTCTTATTTTTGTCTTCTAAATCTTTGTATATTTTAAGAATGATTAAATATTGGTGTTATTTATTTTTATTTTTAGTTTTATTTTCATTTATGAATTACTTTTGTGTTTTAGGGTCTTATGATTCTATTAACAGATTTTGACTTATTTTTGCTCTCTTGGATTTGGATTTGTATATGATTAATGGTAGTTGTCTATTCTATTATGTGCTTAATGCTCCTAGTGATTTGTCCAATCATTAGGTGTTGATGTTGCACTTGAATTAAATTTGAAATGAAATTTGGGTTATGATCATTAATAGGGTAGCATATGCAATTTGGAATAGGAATATATCTTTAATGCATGTATAGTCATTGTGAATGCTTAAACTTAATGAATTTGTGTTAATTGATTCCTCATAAAAATATAGAAGTTTTAGTTGATATGAATAAGCCAATTAGTTTATCAGAAGAGGCAAGTTCGTAATTTAGTACATTCGACTAATAATTTCATTAATTAAAGCTAATCATTTAGAGAGTAAATATAGTTTAAATGAAGTGTATTGATGAAATTGAATCCGTAAAGCTTTGTTTTAATTATTTTAGTTTCATCTATTTAATTTTAATTTTGATTTTGATAGTTTAGTTTTTTTTTTTAATGGATTACTTAAATAATCTTATAGTTAATACAATTTCGATAATGAACGAAAATCAAATGCAGTCTTCATAGGAATAATACTCTACTTGTCATTAAATTACTTGTTTATACAATATTGTGTGCTTTCAATTTTCTAATAAACAAGTTTTTAGCACCATTGCCAGGAATTGTTTTGTTTATTTTTTGTTTGATAGGATCAACACACTCAAAATCTAATTGCACAATGGGTGGTTTTGATTTCTATGGCTCCCAATCTATCGTTTCTCACGTCCAAACTGATTATTGAAAAATTGTCAAACAGTTAAACCTAGCTGAGAAAATATGTTGCCTAGCATAGAGGTGTAAATTTGGGCCACCTGGCCCGGCCCATATAGGCGAAAAGGAAAAATTATACTAATCTAGTCCAGCCTGTTTAATGGAAAGGATAGTTCAGCGAAGCCCGTATAAGCCTTGGGCTAAGCAGGGCCCGAACTGCTCATATTATTATAATGGAATTAAGAAATTAAAAAGTATCTAACTGGACAGGCATAGCTTAACCCGATGCTAGTTTGGGCCTAAATCGGTGGCTTGGCTTGGGACCGAGCCAAAAGAGAAGTGCCATGGGGTGACACAAATTGCCCTTCCTAAATTGACACTTCTATCCTAGCACAATAAGTTTTTTACTATCATCAATATAATAATGTCAAATAAACAAACGTACCAATGTCTCTATCTTGGTAGATCTATGGTAGCTTGCTAGTTTGATTTATAGAGTGAAATTATGTAAGCTTTAAAAACTATTTGACACACATGATTTTTTTAATAGATTTGTATTATGTTAGCTTTTCATTTTAGAGATTAACGGGAAAATTTTTTTTTTTCCATTTTAGTGGATCTATTTTTTCAACTCTTCTAGTCAAAAGGATAGGAAATTAAGGGATATTTATCTTTTTATACTTTTTTTAGATTAATTCAAAAACTATATGTTTAGGCTTTTATCTCATTAAATAAATACATTCAGAATAGATGTGATATACATATTTATATCTTATCTCTGCCAGTAGTTGATTTTGACTTTAAAATGACCAAATTATCTGCAAGTAAAATAGAAAAAAAATTAAAACTTTCAAAAAAAAGAGAAGAAAACAAAAACACAAAAACACCAATTTTTAGGATATTGTATACATTTTTGAAGTAAAAAATCTTATTATAAAGTTTTATTAAGTTTTTAAAGTAAGAGTATTTTGAGTAATTTTTATGTCAAAATTAATAATTGATCAAGAAAATGATTTGTGTATTAAATTTAATATGAAAGTATACATTCGATGAAATAAAAAACCAAAGATATATTATTTGAATAAACCTAAAATACATGATCTAAAAAGGTAAATAGCCCAAATAGAATTCACAATAATCATCTATAGGCTCGTTATGACCTAGAATATTTAACCCTTTTTGCTTCCTGCATATGCCATTAATTCCACCCCCAGCGTCGCTACCACAAAATTGGTGTTGCTCCACCAATTAAGTTGCTATATTCTCTGTCTTCCTTGATCTCTTACAGCCTTATGTGAATGTATTTCTAATCTAATTTAAAAAAAAAAAAGGGGACCAACAACAACATTGGGTCATACCGAAAACAAGTGGGTTAAAGCATAAAGAATGGCTTTAAATATTAGGAATAATATTAGGTGATCAACTTGTCTCTCTAACTGCTACCATTTACTTTATTGAACACAAAAAAAAGGCGTTCATTTGATTGTATTTAATCTGTCATTAGTTTTGTGCATTTTAACAATGTTTAATGTTTATAACGCGATATTCCCCCAAAAAAATTAATGTTTATGATGCCGTATTATTGTATTGAAAAAATGTTAAAGTAGCATTATTACTGATTTCATCATTGTTTAGTCATATATATGATTAGAGGGAATCCCTGAATTCCTGTATGTGCCCCCCTCACAACCAACTTTGGAGTTTGGATTAGATGCCACCAAAAGAACGGACCTTATTGTACTCAAGATTGCATTTTTTTTTTTAATTTTAGGTTTGTGAGATGCTTGTTCCCTCTGCTCAAAGCAGCATGCGTTGTTGTTGTTATGATTTAAAATAATGATCAAAATCAAGAAAATATAAACATCAATGCTAGTCCATATAGCCTTGGACTATAAAAAAAACTACATAAATAACCGATTCTACCAATAATCTCGCATGAAACAGTCAAAGAAAACATATGTGTGTTAAGTTTCAAAAACAAACATCCAAATAGGTATACAAATGATCGAGCACAAACATGACTGTTTTGGATAATATTTACAATCGATGGGAAAAAAAAATATGATCCACCAAATTCGAAAGACCCTTAGCAGAAAACTACACAAAACACTACTAACTAATTGTTGATCTTCAAAAACAATTTTCACAAAATATAGCTGAACGTGATGATGGTATAGATAGTGTAAAACAAAAATTTTCTTAAAATTTTTGTCAAATTATATTAATTTTGTATATAAGGAAATATATAAATACTTTGCTTACCAAAATATGATTGGAGATGAACAGAAACAACTGGCTTGCAAAGGACATTCTTATTAGGACAAAACCACCATCTTCCTCACTAGTCCTCGTCACCGAATGGACGAACTAGTAGGCATTGCCGAAATATGGTTTTTTAAACTAAGCATGTGGCACCATTTTTTGAGCAGTGTAGGTGAGAATACTGCTTGTTATCTAATCTCATTTGTATCCATATTAAACTTTTCATATTTAAATTAAATCATACTTATTCAAAAATTAGAAAAACTAAATATGGGAACATTGTAAACATGATTTGATGTGCACAAGAGGACTTTCTTTTTTGTGCTTGGGCACCATACATAGTGGGACCCTCCCACTGTGTGCACCACACAAAATGGGACCCACCCACTGTGTGACTTTTAAAATTAATTATTTTATTTTATTTATTAAACAAGCTAATTATTTAATAAATATAAATCAATTTATAATTAATTCATTTAGAGTGATAATTAATTTAGAATTACGTAATTTTAAATTAATTATTTAAACCAATAATTGCACTTGTCTAGTAATGTTTACAAGGTTAGTAGGGGATTAATGGACCAATAATTTCAAGCTCTAAAAAACTAATATATTAATTAAACTCTTTAATCAATATATTACTCTTTTATTAATTCCAATGCAACTCCACTAAATACTTAGAATTACATTCTTAAAATTATAGATATTCAATTACTTATTTCTTAGAGTCTTTTACTTGATATAGTCATTATATATAAGTCAATCCTCCATAAATAATTCATAATTAGAGCTAGGTAATATCTGTTAACCTCTCTAACTATATCTTTATCCTTGAGTGTCATTGATTTTCTATGAATAATAAATTCATGAACTTAAGATACTTCATCAGCTCCACTTGATATAGTCATTCCATTGATTTTTTTTCTTCTTCAGCTCATCAAGATACTTCTTGTAGTTTCTCTTCCAATGGCCTGGCTGATCATAGTGGAAACACTTTCCTTTGGTCTTGGTGTTGGAGCATATCTCTTTGCCCTTGTCATCCTTTTTAGGCTTCTTCTTATTTTTCTTAGATTTGGGCTTCCCATTATTCTTGTTCTTTCTATTGTTGGATTTAGAAGAACTGGCTTCAACAACATTTGCTTCACCACTCTTTGCATCCTGAACTTATTCATATTTCTGGAGCTCGTTCAATAGTTAAGCGAGCCCCATGTGCAAGTTGTTTATGACATAGTTAGTCTTGAACTACTGGAAGGCAGGATTTAAACTCTCTAAGATCATTTTCACCTATGTACCCTCATCTATGGTTGCTCCATTAAGCTCATCGTCATGAAAATGGTTGACCATGTTGAGCACATGGATGCGAACAGGAGTGCTCGGCTTCATCTTGTTGTTCATGAACATCTTCACAGCATCAAAATGAGCCTTCTCGTTTGGTTGGCCAAACATGCCATCCAATAACTGCATTATCTCATAAGCAATCCCTAAATTTCACGCTTCTTGCAAAGCACTTCAAACATACCAGCCAAGAGATAGCACTTAGCTTTTTAATTGACTTTTTGCCAACAAGTGTGGGCATCTTGGTTGGCTACTCAAGCATGTGCTGCGGGGACCAGAGGACACTCCTTTAGAAGGACGAATTTGTAATCGTCATTTACAAGTATAAGGTTCATGTTACATTTCCATTTGGCATAATTTTCACGAATAAGTTGTTCAAGTGCGAGTAGGTTGACAATATGATTAGACATAGTGTTGGAAAATAAATAAATAAATAAATGAACATTCAATTCGTCTGCATGAACATCATAACAAATATACAAGTTTTAGACATAGTGAATATGATGCATGGATGCACATGAAAAGAAAAACATAAAAACATGTTTGCTAAAATTTAGCCAATGATAATTCAATTTACCACAAATAAAGTGCTGCAGTAGGATAGGTTAAATTATTTGCAAATCAAACTAAGAGGCTTTCAATTAATAAATACCATTCAAAATGTCTCATATTTTCACATTTATTAACTACTGTTATTTTAGTCAAAATATAATTAATATTTAATTACATTCTTTTTAATTCTAACCCATTGTTTCAGATTCCTAAGAATTAACTCTAGAGTGCTCATGTAGGGTAGGTTAATTTAGAGATATATCCTGGATTCCTATCGCAAGGAAAAACAACCTTGTATCGATTTGAATGGATATCCTCCATAGGGAGGACGAAATCAATGTAGTCTCGAGGCGCCATTTGCAGCTTACAGTGTTGTTTTAATGGTGGAGACTAGTGGGTCGTATTGTCGTACAACCCTCTCCCACTCAATATTTTCCAATATGTGTTTTATTTATAAATCATCTTATGGTTTACAATTTTATACATATAAAGATTTATACTTCTAAATGTATGAAATTCTAAAATTTAACTCTTAAATTTAATTTCATATATTATAATACTATTTTGCTAATCAAATTTGCAACTATATATACTACTACAAAATGTGGATTCCACGACAGTTATAAACCATTGTGGAAAAATTTCACGACGGTTAAAAAATCATCATGGAAACTTCTGTCGTGGAACAAGTTTGAGTTTTCACGATGGTTTTTTACCATCATGTAATAAAATAATTAGCGCGCGAGATCGGTGGGAGCGCTAATTTTTTGCAATTGTTTTCTCCAAAAATCGTCATGGAATAAAGAGATTTCACGACAGTTTTCACAAAAAACCGTCATGGAAGGTAGAGATTCTAAGACGGTTTTCATCAAAAACGGTCATGGAAGCTCCTCCTTCCGCGACGGTTTTGTGTGAAAACCGTCGTGGAAGGAGGAGCTTCCATGATGGTTTGCACCAAAAACCGTCGTGGAAGCTCCCCCTTCCAAGACGGTTTTCATCAAAAACTGTCGTGGAAATTTGCTATTTTTCAAAAAAAAAATTCTCCCATAATTTCTATTTCCCACGGATGGCCAGTTCCATGTGTTATCCATTACATCAAGGCCCTAATTACATACAATAATTGTTGTATATTAAAAATTGCATTGTATTTACAAGATCATTTTACATTTAAGCTATTTTGAGCACTTTGTTAATCTAATATGGCGTGTACCTATCTAAAAAGCACAAACCTATTTACAAATTATACCCACTCTAATCTAACTTCATATATATCCGTATGTATATAAAAATATTTTTTTCCTAAGGATTGTATACCACTTGTAATTATATCCTGCATGAAACGTAGAATAAAAAAACCACATTCTATGTTTCCTTGTTGTCTTGAACACTTATGTTTAGAATATAACGTTCCGTTTGGTCGGTTTGTGACACCGATTCCCGCTTGAAGCTTTCAATCATTAAGCGCCCTAATAATGTATCATGTTTAAATAATAAATAAATTAATAGACGATACAATTATATGAGACTAAAAACAATTAATTTTATAAGATAATATAAATACTTACAATCTTGTGACAGATACGAAATCCTCACGTGGCGGGTGTCCGAGGGGGTCAAACCAATATATTTGGTCCTCCCATGGCGAAATAAGTCCCAACATCCAATGTTCTCCAACGTTGTATGGTAGGAAGAATAATTTCCCCCTCGATGCTTCAGTTAATAGGTTGAGGAGTGATGTAGCATGCTCTCTATGATCACTCTACAAGTCTCTTGCAGCACTTGAAACAATGGCTGGAGATATAAAGTTGAAATTTTGCGCCATGCCTTGAAGTTCATAATATTCTGCCAAAAAACTACAATAAAAAATATTATAGTGAATTATTTTAAAACACCTTACAACTTTACATATATATTTAAAATACTGAAATAAGGCTGGAGTTATCACCTGAGGTATACGAAGATATAGTTTGCCCCGATTTCTTCAAAGCTAATGAAGTCGTAAACGTCTTCATACCCCACATAAATAGGCAAATCATTGCCAGTGACATTTACTAGTATCGGGCACTGAATGGTCGATCCATCGTGCATGAAAGAATGTGCGTATAGAGCTAACTACATAAATTCTTAAGGTACTGAAGTGAAGTTAAATGTACACAGGTGCTCATTAGCAACGGTTTGTCCTTGGTGTTGTTGAACCTTAGGTTGTGATTCTCTTGCTTTTAGAGAGCTTTTCTTTTTTTGCCGTTTCTTTCCGCTTAGATCTTGGGGAACATTGCTAGGTGCTCGACTCGTCTTTGTCAATGTGATGACTTCAACTAATCTCTTCGGCCATGCGACAAAGCTTCCTGCTGCTTCACCCACAGTTGTTGCTTCAATTGTTGGAACAAGCAATTCAGCTGTTCTAACTCTGATGGTAGTGATGCTAACACGCACGTTCTCTTCCTCTAATAGTCGTCCATGAACTGTATCAGTTGGAAGGCTCTCTATCTATACCTTCCCAAGTACAACAAGTGTACACCCACCATTAACTCTATCCTCAACGAAGAGTCTACATTGTTCGGGCCCTTGATGAGGAGGTGACAATTGGACTTCTGGAGCTTCTGGCTTCTGGAGCTCCTGGAGCTTCTGGAGCTTCTACTACAGTATTGGGAGGGTTACAACTAGCTTTGAAGCTGTTGCGTTGTGAGATGCTATCATCTGTCGACTTACCACGTCCTTGGGAAATGAGCTCAGTCACAAGACTTTGGAGTTCTGCAATCTCCATCTGCATCTTCGACATTTGAGAATTCAATTTTGATGATCCTAGTTGGAGGTCGAAGTATTGAGACTGCTTCACATACTTTGATTGACTATGAACACGTCTTGAATGTTTCGGTTTTCCTAGTGCCCTCGATAAAATGTCATCATTACCGACCGATTGAAAGCTCCCTTGACTTTGTTGCGTTGTGTATTCATCCTATACAAGAACAACTCAACCATGTTATTCAAGCAATCCTTCATCCACCCGTAGTAAAATACAAATTAATTGTTCGTGTTCAGTAGACTTACAATCAAATTGGAAATCTCTGCTACTTTTGGATTTTTAAACTGGCCATCGGGACCTTGACGTGATTTTACCCACAACTCCTCTCGTGTTGGTTGCACGCCTGTTTTTGCAAACTGTGTTACGCTATGTTAGTAACATAGTAATGTAGCAATAATTGATATATGTAGTTTGAGTTAATTAGTAACGTACCATGGATTGCTCGAGCTCTCTAAATCCCACTCGGCTAACCATAGAGCAATATTCATTTTCTGCTCTTATTTTTCTTGCATTTGATGATAGCAGTTGGAAATCACTGGAACGTCGATACCTCACAAAAGCTTCCCAATCTTCATCGTTTATGGAGGGGTAATAGTGTACTACAGTAAGAGGCCGTTTATATATATTTACATCCTCCTCCGTAATGGAAAGGTATGGCTGTACGAAGGTAACGTAGAGGTCGGATCTGAACCCCTTTGCTAATTCGCCACAAACCTTTAAAGCCCTTTTCCTATACCAATCCTCAACTGTGAAAGCTTCGTATATCTCTCTCCAAATCACATCTTTCACTTTATCTAAATCCTTAGACCTCCAATCTT
>CAMOHE010023597.1:0-15981 GCA_946598075.1 Artocarpus hirsutus
ACTTTTAAGTCAAGTATGATTATGATTTAAGATTCAAGAATTATGAGATTGTGATGTCATGTAGTGATAAGTCATACTGCAAACACACAATAATGCAAGTGAAACGTACATGACAAGTTAAGGGTGTCGTACCAACCTCCCGACCCACGGGGAGGTTCCATGTTAAAGAAATGAATAATCTTGGTGTCGTTAGGACCTCGCGAACCTTAACTTCCCAAGACTCGTGCGCAATTGGTAGGATCACCGGGCCCAAAGTAAGAAGATAAGATAAAGCTTAAATAATTAAGCATAATTCAAGTTGATAAGCAAGCATAAAATGCTCATGCATATTTTTATGAAAATGGTTTTTAAATTTCATTTTGCGAGACTAATTTCCTACTTGCTGAGCGAAAGCTCATTTAAGTATGTTCATGCTGTAGGTAAGAAAAACCTGTCAGCGGCACTTGATGGACAGTGGTGAGCAGCGGACGAATGGTGAAGATGGGAATGGATACCGCTCACGCAAAGTAATATTTTCGCATTTTTATTTTACGAATTTATGCATGCTTTATTTTACGAAATTTCGTATGTTCACATCTTACAAAAATATGTGCATATGAATAAGTAAATAATTTACATAATTATGCTTTAAAAACCGAGTTTGTGTTTACACAACTTTGGTTCAAAGGATTTTAAAGTTTAAGAATGTTGCATTAGTTAATGCAACAAATACACGAATTATTTAAGTAAGAAAATTACAAATTTATTTAGGATTAAAAATGATTATTAAAGTTTTATGTTATGTTAAGAAATGAATTTTATAGAGCTGTTTCTACGAAATTATTATGTAAGTTTAAGGGAAAAGTTTTAAGAAATTAGTACCTTAAACTTAAAAGTTTAGGTTATAAGAAATTATGGTTTGACTATTTAAGAAGGTTTGATGCAATAAATGTGCGAAGTTTTCAAATAAGAAAATTATATGAGCATTTATAATAAGAAAATGTTTATATAAGATTATGCCAAAATAAGTAACGATTTTATGAATATATTTTTAAGAAATTACTTTTATGAAAGTCTAAATGATTATGCTTCAAAGATTATTATTATTATTATTATGACAATTTAAGTAAACAAGTTCGAAGTAATTATTATTATGATAAGTTTAGAAAAGGTAAATTTTTAAGATATCAATATGTTATGTTTAAGATGTTGAATTATAAGTAAAATATAAATAATTGTTAAGAAAGTTTTACAGAGCATTTAAATGGGATTTTATTTGTAATATTTAATTTAGAATTGTTTTGAAAATAGTTTTATTTAAATTAATAATTATCCTTAAAGTAATAGTCGATAGATAACCATCCTTATGTTTTAAAAGGAAAAGTTCAAGGAAATTACTATAGTTATACTTCAAGAAATACTATGGTTATGTTAAAACGTAATTATTAATATTACGTTATCATCACGTTAATAAATTTATGTTATTATATTCGGTTTACGAAATTAAGTTTTAAGAAATTATTATTATATCTTTTAAAGTTACACGTTGAGAATTCTTTATCTTTAAGAATTCATATGTTATTAAGTTTTAGAAAAACAGTTATTATTCCTTTAAGGTTTCATGTCAAGGATTCCACAACAAGAATCCATTTAAAAAAAAAAATTATCCTGAAATTTTGTACTTTATTATTAAGTATGTTTAAGTTTACGACCAAGTTTAAGTTAAGTGACGGCCACGTAGGTAGGGTCGTCACAATATTAATATCTTTGGTAAGAAATAATTAATTTGGAATACAATAATTTCAAATTAAATATAATTCATTTTATGCTTTTGTTCCTAATTCAATACAGTGTTATAGAAATGGCATTGAAAACCTATTGAACTATGATTCAAGCCCCAATAAATTTGATGATTAATTAAACTCTTTAACTAGCATGTCAAATTTATTAGTTCTAATGTTATTCAACTAAAAATCTGAAACTGTACTCTTGAAATTATAGTAATAATTATCCAAAGAAAAACAACGAATAGTCTATTGATATAATTATTATATATACTGCAAGAATCGAACCCTTTTCTTGTCGCTAAAAAAGTTTTAGTCATAGCTAAAAGGCTGTCGCCAAAGATTCATCGCTAAAAAGATTTTTAAGTTTTTGAGATAACATGTAATCGCTATTTTTTAAGGTTAAAAATCTAAGCTAATGACATCATCAATAATATTTAGCGATCACATTCTTAAATTTTAACAAAGATTTAGCAATGGCATACTGCTTGGTTCCGATATGGTTTTTATAGGGTCTGCCGTTTAGAAAACACACACTATTAGTAGGATACAATATCAAAGAAGTTCTCTATGTTCAACTCTCATACATCTTCACTATATGTAATAACCGAAAAAATCCAGAAATTAATAAATATGATTAATTAAGGATTTTTTCATAATTTCTAAGCTAAATACTTAAGAAAGTATAAGTTTAACCTTTATTAACATGCAAATTTGAAGGTCTTAATAGCCGTAAGACCTTAAAAATAAAAAATATTGTAAATTCACAAATTTATGTGCTTTATTTATGAAACATGAAACAATGTAATGTTCTGATAATACATTAAAATAGTTAAAAAAAATTATTTAATGTGCTAAACCAAAGTTTATGATTTATTGATTTCATGTACGAGTCAAAGAAGTGATTTTATAAGAATCTCAATCAGAATGTTTAAATTGGGATTATTTGACAAAAAGTGAAATTTTCAACTTACTATGACTATGTGGAAAATTCCTATATGATATCAGTTCAGTAAAAAAAACATAGATCAATGATGATCATGAGCTCCATACTATAATTTAGAAAATGATAAGCACCAAATTTAAGTGTGCAAGGTTTATGATATTTTTACTATGATCGATCTCGAAATTTAAGAAGATCATAAAGATAAGAATTTCAAGCAAGTTATAAGGATCATTGGAAGTTCAAAAATTCCAATGTTTTGAATATGTATAGTAATTATTATACACATTAATAATTACGTAAAGTTTATTATTATTGTTATAATGACAATAATAATAATAGCAGTTGTCAGAGTAATAGTGAAGAAGAAGAAGAAAGGCATTAATGGGGTCCATAAATGTTGATCTATTGCTAAGATATGGACCCATAAATGGTTCTTTACGAGAAACAGTTTGGGTTGCATAGTAAAGCTTGAAATAATGATAAGTTCATAAATTCAATTAAATTGACTTATAAATAGTCAATTTAATTTATAAAACTATTTCAAAGTAAGACTATTATTTTTATGACAAAATATGAAACTTAAAATATGGAAATCTTTAATGAAAAATATATGTTTTAAATTGAAATTTTTAAAGTTTAAAAAGTAAACATATAAGTATATATACTTATATTGAGCAAAGTTTTAAATACATAATATCTTTCTTAGAATACATATATACATATATATATATATATACACACATGTATAAATATGGATACAGTTGTGAAAATAAGTAATCATCGGTTTTGAAGACAAATGTATCAAAGTTATTGTCTAAAATAAGATCAAGAAATCAAATTTTAAGTTTTAACCAAGGTTCTTAAAATACAAAGTATTGTTTTAGGCAAACATATATATATATATATAGATATATATATATAACTGGTGAAATAAGTGAATCAATAATTTTAAAGACAATACTGTCAAAAAATTATCATATCAAAACAAATTCAAGAAATCCATACAATATGAATAAATTTTATGAAAATGATGTTATGACAGTATGAAGATGTTACTACGGCAATGATACAACAAGAAAAATTAGAATTTATGTAACATTTTAAAGAATGAGAATATTACAATTAAAAAAAAAAGTACAGTTATGTTTCTAAAAAATTTCAAGTTTACGGATCAAATTTGATCAACCCGACACAATATGTATTAAACTGTGTCTATAAATACATGACATAACCAAAAAAAAAAATTCAACCAATCAAATTAGCTCGGCCACACTCTCTCTCTACTCTCTCTCTCTACAGTTTCTCTTTCCCAAACTTAGTCCAAGATCTAGCCTTCGTTTTTTACACCTCCTGCACCAATGAAAAGCTCTCGACGAGCTGAGTCCAATGGTGTGTCATGCCACCCGCAACACCATTGGAGGAGGCCACATGCGCCGGCCAAAGTGGCGAAAAAGACCATTCTTTCTGGTGTGATTTCTCCACCGTCCGACCACCAATCAACGTGATCTTATGGACTCAGCATGACGAGAGGAAAAAGATGGTACCAGCCTCACCGTCCAACTTTAGCTAGAGCAGCTTGACGGAATCCTCCCATTTTAGCCATTAAGCCGCCATCGGAGCCGCCTTCTCTTGTGACGATATTGTACACCGTTGGTACGAAAGCACTCAGAGTGAGGCAAGGATCGAAATGCCTCCATCAATTTTACGCCACAACTGCCGCCTATTGGAGTTCCATGTTCGCTACCATGGAGCCATCGTGAGATAGCAATTTTGGCCGTCCTGCAGCTGTTGAGTCAAATTGATGACTCGGTTGTGGTCACATGGGGACGGGGAAGCTTTTTCCTCTCCCAATTTTGTGAACCACTCATGGGAAGATAGAGAACGATCTCCGCCTTTGCGCGCAGCCACTAGGAGCTTCGGGCCGCCGTTCTACCTTATGGTGTGGTGCACCACCACCACCACCAACATACTCAAACAACCATGGGGAACAAAACCCCCAAGCCAATTTGGCCGAACCACTGCCGAGCCATCAGTATCGAAGCCACCAATTTTGGCCAAGAAACTTGTCTTCGATCTGTGTAGATCGAGGCAAAATTAGCAAAAATTGATCACACCAATCAACTTAGAAGGGTTGAATTAGGGGGAGTAGACCTAAGCCCAGCCACCAACAGAGCCCAATTGGCACCGGTCAACGCCCAATCAATGTTGGTCAACAGCTACCTCAGATTTTTGCGATCCAGACCTCTAATTGATGATTTGAGACCGCCTCCTGACTTGTTTCTATGCTCTGAATGTGATGTGACCTCCATTCGAGCTAATTCTACTTCGATGAAAATCATCTGGTACTGACTGTATGCAGATCAAGGCGACTCAAACTTTAGTAATGGAGTCCAGAATGATGTTTTCAACAATAATAAATTTCCATGGATCATTCCTAGCCATCCACAGTCGCCCAATGAGCACTGTTGAGGATGCTACGTAGACTATAGATACAGCGAGATGCAACTGGAACCGCTTAGCTCAGAGTCTAAGTAAGTAGAAATCTCGCCTACAATATAAATAGTTTTAAAAATAAATTACTTTTAAATATTTTTATAAAATTTATGAAAATGCATGATCAGTGATTTGTTACACTGTTATATATTATAATGTGATATGTTATGTTATGACATGATGTAAAATGCTATGATGATGATGATATGATTAATGTATGCTATATGCAATATTTAAATTATATTGTTTAATCACCTTCAAGTCAAGTATAATTATGATTGCGATTCATGAATTTCAAATTGTGATGTCATGTAGTGATAAGTCATACTGCATACACACAATAAGACAAGTGAAACTTATAAAACAAGTTAAGGGTATCGTACTGACTTCTCGATCCACGGGGAGGCTCCATGTTAAAGTAATGAATGATCTTGGTGTCGTTGGGATCTCGCGAACCCTAACTTCCCAAGACTCGCGCGCAACTGGTATGATCACTCGGGCCCAAAGTAAGAAGCTAAGTTATAGCTAAAGTAATTAAGCATAAATCAAGTTGATAAGCAAGCATAAAATATTCATGCATATTTTTATTAAAATAATTTTTAATCATGTTTTGCGAGACTAATTTCCTCCTTGCTGAGCGAAGGCTCATTTAAGTATGTTTATGCTGTAGATAAGAAAAACCTGTTAGCGGCACTTGATGGGTAGTGATGAGTGGCGGATAAATAGTAAAGATGGGAATGGATACCACAAACACAATGTAATATTTTTGCATTATTATTTTACAAATTTATGCATGTTTTATTTTACGAAATTTCGTATGTTTAAGTAAATAATTTATGAAATTATATTTTAAAAACCAAGCTTGTAATTACGCAACCTTGGTCCAGAGAATTTTAAAGTTTAAAAAAATGTTGCAATAGACAATGCAACAAGTGTGCGAAATTTTCAAGTAAGAAAATTATAAATTTATTTAGGATTAAAAATGATTATTAGAGTTTTACATTAAGTTAAGAAATGGAATTTATGAATATGTTTTTATGAATTTATTATGAAAGTTTAAAAGAAAAGTTTAAGTTTAAGTTTAAGTTTATGGATATGTTTTTATGAATTTATTATGATAAGTAAAAGTTTAATTTTATGAACATATTTAAGTTAAGTAACGGCCTCGTAGGGAAGGTCGTTACACTATATTTTTCAACTAAAAGTTTAAATATGGTGAAATCTGTGAAGGCTTGGACCCTATGGAAAGATGATCGCTGTGGGGAATTAATGGATCCAGCATTGGCTAATTCATGTTACGTGAATGAGCTTCAGCTATGTATACAAGTAGCTCTCTAATGGGTTCAAGAAGATCCTGAAGATAGGCCGGCCATGTCTGATGTTGTTTCCATGCTTGGGAATGAGAGAACACTTTTGCAGGATCCAAACCAACCTACCTTGTCAACTAACTTGAGTCCCCCAGACATTGATTCCCCTAGAAGGCTAAAAAAGGCTTCTCGGATTAATGTAACAATTTCGGCATTGCAGGCTCGACAACATCTGTGAGCTTAGGCAACCAAAAAGAGAAGCTATATTTTCTGCACTTGTTTGTGAAGTGACCTGTTGGAAATTGTTCTGGCTTTTTCATTTTTTTTTTCTTTTATTTATTTATTATTTTTTTCATAATAACTTTATGACTTGGGTTCTTCGACAATGGTAGCAGAAAGCAAAAGGGAAAAAGAAGCTCCTTTTGGATCATAAACTTGTATACTTGTATCCATTACCAAATAATGCAGTTGATTGATTTACATTCATTATAAGTAACTAGTAGTTAATTTTTTGATCAAAATATGACTTGTTAGCTCTTAGACGTTGTTTCAAAAGATAATTCCTCTAGCGTTGAATATATATTTAAGTTATTTTCTACTTGTTGATTTTTATTTTTTATTTTTTGGCTAATGCAAAAGTATAGAGCGTTGTATACCCAAATAATTTTGGAGAAACGAAACAGTTGCAGTAGCGTGTGAATTCCACGTGGAATCAATTGTTTATACATGCTGTTTTTCATAGTAGAATTCACTCGAACCTAAGACTGCATCGAGAAGAATGAGTAGACTTATCATCCTATTGAATAACTACTAACTCACCATAAGCAACACAAACCTGTTAAGACAATTTCTTGTTGTCTCTCTTTATCATGGCAATCTCATCTAAATGTCTTACAACAAAGATGCAGATTTCCACCACCAAAGAAAATAACGAAAAAACAGAAGAAGAAAGAAAATTCCAAAATTGTAAAGTGCCACTCAACTTGGAACATCTAGTTGTGTCAAATTTCCTAATTAGGGCCCTTTCCGCCGGTGTGGATCATGTGAATAGGTTTAATTTAATTACGGCCTTTGCATTTTTTATACTTTGATTTCCTATTGAAAGCTAGTTTCAATGTATCTTTCATACCTATTTTATCACTTGGAAAAAGGAAAGAAAGGAACACAGCCGTTATTTAAGAACTAGAAAATTTATTGAACGGAGGGATTGAGCTCCTTCACTTAAAAACTATAAGGTATTTGGGAGAATAATTTAAACTATCAGTTTAAGTTTAAAAATTATAACATATAAAAATTTTATACTGTAATTTTTTTACTGTAACATATATAAACTTTACGTTATTTATAATTTAAACTATATTTTAAACTACTCTTTCAAATACGTATACAAGGAATACGTATACAAGGAATGACTTTGACAAAGTCTCCTCTGCCTATTAAACAAACCCAGAAAAGTGGGGTCCACTTGCAGAGGATTGACCAACCATCACGCATGTTCAATTATATGAACCTGTCCTTAATATACATTCCAACAAAAGATGTTGCATTTAACTAATATTTATTATGATTCAATCTCGATTTGATAGTCACATCCATCAAAATATCACTCTTAGTCTTTTATTTTTTCTTTACCAAAATCCCTTGTACGGTATGCAAACTAGGAAACTCTAATATATATAAAATATTTAAAACACCCTCTAAAATCCCTTGAGTAGGGAAAGCTACTGACCCCGTCGACCTTACAGCCGAAGGTCAAACAGTAATTGGCGAGACACCATATATAATAATGCTCCACACAACCCAACAGAATTATTCAAACATAACCCATCTCCCTTTTACTAATTATAAAACATATTACTAGTTTTGTTTTTTTGCCTTCTTTTTGACTATTAGTACGTAGGTCGTTCCTTTTGTATACAATCCACTATTAATGGTTCTGAAATATCCAATGGCTACATGTACATGAAACTTACATAATCTTGCAATTTTTTCAATGCAACGTGCCGTTTGACTCCATAAAGATAAAAGCCTTTCGTATTTAAGCAGCTCATACAGTTTTTTTAAGATGGTTTTGCATTTAAAAAGTAGAAGTCTCTTTGAGTAAGGTTGCTTCCAAATTTAACCATCATTTTTTATTCGGATTATTATCATCTGTGCTCCCTCAAACGATAAGGTCATTCCAACTTGTCTTTGAACTTTAAAAATTCTCATTTTATTTCCTAAATTTTGAATTAGTCCCCACTTAACCTTCTATGTTTGAATTTCTCCTAAAAACAAGCAAAAAAAAAAAAAAAAAAAAGAATAAGTGAGGTCGTGCAATGTTATTCTGTTTGTCTTAAATATAAATTCCAACAAACTAGGTTAGGTGAGACTAGCTCCCTCTTATACTTTATATTTTTAATTAAAATTCTAATAAAATAGATTATGTGAGGACTAATTCAAAATTCAAAAAATAAGATGAAAACTTTTAAAGTTTAGGGGTACATTGAGAATGACCCTAAACTTAAGGGCCACATATGTAAATAACCTATTTTTATAATTCTTAGACTTTCTTCATCTGTTCTGACTCAGTATGCGAAGACCTTTTTTTTCCCTCTTCAATTCTTCCTGACAACCTTATCTATTGCTGAAGACACACTCAACCATGGAGAGGTTTTGTAAAGCAATAAACTATTGTCTATGAAGACGGTCTTAAGAAGTATAGAGCCTGATTTATACCCTGATGGTTTATCACCCCCACGTAAAGAATTACGGGCATCAAGCTTTTTTGACCAAGAGCATGCGTTGGGGCACCAGCTTAAGGGCGTGGCACCGATGGTGAAAATCCAAAGCACAATAAAATGCGCACTAGCATGGTGGCACACCGAGGAATACGCGGAGAATTTTTTGGGGTTTTTTTGTTTCCTCTTTCTTGCAAACTTATAAATTGGACACATTGAAGCTTACTTGTGTAACTCAGAAAAACAAAATAAAGAGAAAGAAAAAAATCTGATGAGGAGGTTTGCAATATTTCTCTTGTAAATTTCTTCATCATCATGGTGAATCTCTGCAACGATTGAAAATAGGTGTAGCTCTCTCATTGAGATTGAACCGCTATAAATTATATGTATTGTTTTTTATTTCACATATTTTTGCTCTCGGCAAAATTAGATAGTCTAATTCACAACAAATGGTGCTTTTGAGCTTGTCTTACTGGGTATCTGTTGGTCAAGCAACATGTATTTGGGAATCTGGCTCAAGAATCACAAGAACAAGAAAGCATCTTGGGTTGCTACTATAGAAAATGCATTGGTGGATTTCACTGCACTTTTAAGAATGAGCATGATGGGAACATACAGGCGGGGTTAGTTTTGTTTTGTTTTGTTTTTTTAGAGGCGTTAGTTAAACCAAAATTTTGAAGAAAAATAACTATTTTATTTTATACTTTTTCTTTTAAAATTCTTGGTCTCTTTTTTACCTTTTTTTAATCTGTTTTTTACCTTTTTATTCCTTCTTTTAAATGAACCAAATCTCTAATAAAATTTAGGAAATAATAGAAAATATTTGAAAAACTGTGATAAAAAAATTTACAGAAGGGACAAAATGAAAGAGGAAGTGCAAGAAAATCTTTTTGAAGGGTTAAAGTGTAAAAGAGCCCATTGGGCTTCGGGCTGGCGGGCCGAGCTTTAAGCAGCGCCACCCTTGGGAACATTATAATCTGTGACGGAAGAAGAATTCAGCTTATCCTTGACAATGAAGCACTTGCACAAAGTAAAAAAACAAGAGCAAGAGTTTTGGACTCAAGAAAATCAACTTATGGAAAGAGAGAAGATTATGGCAGAGTTTTGATTACCCGACTGACAAATCAGTTAAGAATACAGTCCTTATTTCCTGTTTAACTCCTTCTGATCCAGTCTTTAAGTAACCAGATGATTATCTGCTCATGAAGTCCTTTATCAATACTTCCCAATTGGTTATTCAGTGGTCTATGCAAAAATTTATAGATGTTCTACTTTGTTTTCGGCTTTTCGCATATAATCCCATAATTTAGGAGAATTTGGTATTGTTATGTTGTCTATGGAGAAAGGCAAATTGTTTAGGTACCTTATTGGACTTTTACATTGATACACAGTTCAAAGGGTTTTGAAACATGATGTTGAAAAATTCTTAACATGACCAAGAGGAATCAATAGGAGCCAGAGGAAGCGAAAGGGACTATCATTGTTACTATCTCAGTTGAGTTCTAATAGTAATGCAGACGATTCGGCTGTTTTTGAACTCGGTAGGAGGAAGGATCATGAACTTTCGTTGCTTATCTTTTCCTGTTAGATGGCTGCAACTGATAATTTATCTGCTGCAAATAAAAGTTTTGAGAAGGGGTTATGGACCAGTTTATAAGGTTTGCAAATAACTCTGAATGATGAGGTATGTGGTGCATGTTCTTTGCTTTCTTTGGAGAGCTTTGTTCAAGGGACAGGAAATAGGAGGCCCTTACAAAAACCACATAATGGATAACACATGGGACGTTTAGCAAGTATGATTAGAACTAACTTTTTTGTTCAAAGACATTGTAGCATTTTTTACTTTTTTATTATAGTATATAAAAACTTTACATTATTTTCTAATAAAAAAATTAGTTTTAATTATGTTTGTCAAACATTCTTAAAATATATCTAGCAATTCTCACAAAAGCTCATAAAAGGACTAGAGTAGAAGCCAGCTTGGGTATGGGGTTGTAGTCCTGTGGGGCCCAAATGGCTACACTAATTTGATTTTATTTTATTTTCACTACTTTGTCTTTTTTCTCTCTTAACATGTTCCCTTAAAATTCGTATTATTTTCCACAACTTTACTGCAGAGTGTTTTAAAATTTTCCATTCGCACCCTTAATTTTACTTCTGATCATATTCTATTTTTCAATTTTTTTGCTTCTACCCATTATTTCAAATTTAAGACTCCAAGCAAATAAAAACTAGAATACAATGCTATGTACATATATTTGGAGGTAAAAAAAAAAAGCTGAGTATCTAATAGATTAATAGAAAAGCAAAAAGAGAGTTTAAAAAAAAAAATATTTTATGCGAATTTTTTATCTTTGTCCCTAGAACCAACATTAGATTTTATATTCAAATACATAGATCCTTACTTTGAATTGTTAAATTAAAAAAACGATTATTCATTTATCTCGTAACAACTTAAGCTCTTGGATGAATTGGAAAACTAATACGGTATCAGTGTATATCCTTAGGAAACTAACATCAATGATGTAACCAGTGTTTAGCAGTTGTTGCTGGGTAAAGCTTCAAGAACATGACACTGCAATGAAAAGGCTTTCACACAGTTCATGACAGTACTGGTGGAGTTCAAGAATGCGGTTGACTTAATTTCTAGTCTACAGAAATCTTGTCAAAGCGCTATTCGGCTTCCACATACAGAGAGAAAGATTAGACACTAACCTTTTGAGAACATGCCAAATAAAAGCTTGGACTCCATTTTTTATCTGCATATGGTGAAGTCGACCACTAAACACGATTAATGCAGATCCCGTAAAGCGCCCTACTGGATCGAAGAAAACGCAGACACATCATTGTAGGGATTGCTCAAGTATTTCTGTATCTCCACGATTACTCTAAATTGAGATTTATTGTTTAAATCTGAAAATCAGAAACATCTAGACAAATGATAAATGAACCCCACCAAGATACTGGATTTTGACATGGCAAGAATATTTTCAACCATGAAAGCCAAGCCAAAACAAAGAGGCTTGCCTGAACATAGTAAGCCACTTGGTATCTATTTCGCTTCTTTGTTTCTATACTAGGAAGCAGCTTAGATTGTCTTTGACATGAAGTAAAATTAATGTTATTGTATTTCCTTTCTTTGGCTTGGAATTTATGAGCCTAATTCCTCTCTAAACTAATTAGAATATGTGCGTGATGACCATTTCTGTTCCAACTCTGCTATGCATAGTGCTAGTATCCGATTTGAAATTGCACTATCAAAATTTCTAAGGCTTGGGACTTGTGGAATACTGAGAAATCTGTGGAGTTGATGAATCAAACAACGGCTCACAATTCATGTTCATTACAAAATGTTATGCTGCGCATCCAAGTAGGTCAATTGTCCGTCCAAGACAGTGCGGAGGAAAGGCCAAGAAAGTTGGAGGTTGTTTCGATGTTGAGTGGTGAAGGAGTGAGTTCACTTGAGCACAGAGTCATGCGACGATATCATCGATGGAGGCACGACATGACAGCATTGATCACATCTATAGTTGACATAATCGTAACGATTAGAATTTTGTTTTTAAAACCAACTTTACAGCATGAGTCACGTTGCTTCATATGTTCACTATTAGGCTCCTATTTACAGATGAGGGTGTTTTTCTCCAGTGGTCATGCGTTTGGTGCTCAAGTGGGAGGAGGCTTGCTGCTTCTTGGGCTGGGTGATGCTATGCGATGGTCAAGTGTAGCAGAGGAGGTGCGTTGATTCCTTGTCTCCTCGTAAGCTAGTGGTTTGATGGTGCTCTAGGGCCCGTTCTCTGGCACTTCTGGATTTCTAGTTGGAAGAGGGTTCTTGGTGTGGCATCACTATTTACCAATAGCGATGGGGGGCGATGAGCAGCAGCGGTCATCATAGGTTAGTGGTTTTGGTCTCTTTTACTCCGTTCAAAATCATGGTTGTGAATTCCTATCTACTCTGTGAGCAACTTTCAAACTGCCATCGGAATCTTCAACATTGTTGATTGGGTTGTACCTTTTTGTTTTAGTTTTTGTGTTTGTCAAATAAAGGTATTGATATTTCTGCCGTGGGTGTTTTTATTGTTTGGTTTTTTGGTTATAATAATGAAGATGATTCTTCTACCTTCAGTCTTAATTTTGTATTTTACACCTACTGATTAGCAATATTGTATGTGGTGACTAGTGGCTTATTTTAAATCTATGCCAGGTTGTATGCGCATTCACTAGAATATATTTGATTTTGGTCAATTGATGCCATTTATCGATTGCAGTGGTGTCTTGTAACAAGCTGCTAAAGAGAGCTCTATTCTACATGTCAAATAGGTCATTCTTCTCTGAGTCTCGGCGTCATCTTTTGTCCCGATGCTTTATTCGATTTCTACTAGTGGATCAAAATGTTGTCTGGGATCTTTTATACCTATAGCGAGGGCGTTATGTAACTTTCTTTATACTATTTTTAGTTAAATGAAATTTTATTTTAAAAAAAATGTTGGATATAGATGTGTTTTCCTACGTATTATCAATAGAAAAATTATTCCCACACTACCACAACATGCATCAAAGTTGGACACGTGGATGTATACCTTTTTTTTAATTTTTGCTGAAAATATGTGGATGCATACTTGCTTTTTGGCCTCAATTGGCAACAACTATAAGTAATTATCAACTATTAATTTGATATAATTAAGTACGAGCCAAGGGCAAAAAGGACCATTTGACTAGGAAAGTGTATTTATTTGACTGAAAGAGATGGTGGTAAACTATGTTACTACTACTACTAATAATAATAAAATAAAAACGAGATAAAAGTATAAACATCAATCTGAAAAATGAAAATTTCTATAGTGCGTCTCATCGAATTAATAGATTGGTGTCTTGTACTAGAGCAATAGTATTTGTCCGTATATAGCTACAACCCATTTTCTTACAAGAGAAAGGTCCTAACGTAAGACCCACCTAAGCCTCCTCATTAGTAAGGTGGCGCGCACCTCTTATGAGAGGGGAGGCTATAATTCAATGAGATTATGCAACATTTTTTCTTATACTATGAGTGCCCTAAAGATGCCTTTTGGGACACAAATTGTCGTTTCTGTCCTTTGCGTCAATAAACATGTTACAAGGAAAAAAGTACTTTTTTGGTTAAAAACCCTCGTCATTCTAAAGAAAAAAGGGCATACAGGTAAGGGCATTTAAGTCCAAAAAAAAGGCACACGGTCTTGAACCATTTTTACTCTTCAAGAATGAAATACTAGTTTCTATGTATTTAAATGTATTTTTTTTCTTCAGGATGGTATTACCTAAATATTAAGGCACTAAGAATCTATAAATATTAAGCCACTAATCTACTAATTTGATAAAAATAAAAAGTACCAAGATGTAATTTCTCATATATATGAAGACAAGCAAGAAGAAGACGTAGAACCTGCTAGCTACACTGCCTTTCTATTTACTTCTTTTAATAATCTTTATTGATAAAATAGTTTCTCATTTCCAATAATTCTATATGTCAGCCAAAGTCTTTTTGATATACTGGCCAGAAAATTTAGTTAAGGTGGCGAAGCATGTATAAACATTATCGAGAAAAATTAAATAAAAAAAGAAATAAAATTTTAGAAGGGACCAATACGATAAAAAACTAGACTTTTACTCACACCAGCTTTAAGTGAATTTTTTAATCACAACATGTATATTAAGCCATAACTTTTAGTTCAAGTTTTGTTGTAACTAAAACTTTTAGCTATGAAGTTTTTAGTCATATATGTTTTCATGACTAAAAACCCCATGCTTAAAAATTTTAATTACAACAAAAATTTAATTAAAATATTATGACTAAAATTTTTATAAAAAACTGTTATGACTGAAAAATAATTTTAAGGGTGATTAAAACTACTTATTATATATAATATTGAAAGAAAAAAGCAATTTAAGGAGCAGCTGTCACCTTTGTTGTGTGTGGCTCTGCCCTTGGATATTCATATAAGTCTTCTAATGTTAAGTTGAAGTATTTAACATAGGGGTGTTAATAGAATCCGTCAATCCTTATAATCCATTTAATCCAATCCAATCCACAAGATTGAATTGGATTATGAAAAGTACAGGACAGATTGGAATGGATTATGAAAAGTAAGAATTGATTTTGGATTAGGACTTCCCCAATCCGATATACATGGATTGGATTATGAATTGACTATCTCTTAATCTGTGTAATCTATAAAACCGATATATATATATATATATATAATACTCAAATTTTATATATTAATATATATATATATTATATATAAATTTCTAAATTGATATACATTTGGAGGCTATGGGTAGAATTTTTTACAGTTTTATTAAGTTAAAAAATAAAACCCAACCCAAAAAAAGCCCAAATTTACCTTCCAGTTCGTTTAAGTTAATATATATATATATATAGAGAGAGTTTTATTAAGTTTGTTTATTGTAATGCTATAATTCCGACTTGTATTCGATTGCGTTGTAACTTATTAGATTTAATGAATTATGTCACGTTATATAATGTATTTTTATTTTTTATTTAATTTAAACCCCAATATATGAATCTATGAATTCCAATATATAGAATCCGTTGTTTGTAGATCGGATTGGATTAGATTAGATTGAGACTTTCACGGATTGATTTTGGATTAGAAAAATCTCAATCCTATATATACGGATTGGATTACAAATTGACTTATAATTTACAGATTTTAATTCATGAACACCCCCAATTTAACACGGTGGTCATCTAT
>CAMOHE010023615.1:0-52269 GCA_946598075.1 Artocarpus hirsutus
CAAGGTATTGAATAGGTTTAGTATGCAAGATTCTAAGAAGGGATTCTTACCCATGTCACATGGAATTAGTCTCAGCAAGACTCAATGTCCAATGACACAAGATGAGCGAGACCGCATGAATAAGATTCCATATGCTTCTGCAATTAGATCTATCATGTATGCAATGTTATATACTCGACCTGATGTCTCATATGCCTTAAGCATGACCAGCAGATACCAATCAGATCTAGGTGAAAGTCACTGGACAGCAGTCAAGAATATCCTTAAGTATTTGAGAAGAACTAAGGATGCATTCTTACTGTATGAAGGAAGATGAGCTTGTTGTAAGTGGTTACACAAATGCCAGCTTCCAGTTTGACAAGGATGACTTTCGATCGCAGTCAGGTTATGTGTTCTGTTTGAATGGAGGTGCAGTGAGCTGGAGAAGTTCAAAGCAAGACACCGTTGCTGATTCTACAACAGAAGCTGAGTATATAGCTACCTCAGAAGTAGCTAAGGAAGCAGTTTGGATCAAAAAGTTTATTATTGGATTGGGTGTTGTTCCTAGTATATCAAATCCAGGAGGCTTGTATTGTGATAATAATGGGGCCATAGCACAAGCTAAGGAACCTAGATCACATCAACGATCCAAACACATACTCAGACGTTATCATCTCATTCGAGAAATCATTGAGAGAGGAGACGTGAAGATATGTAGAGTACCTACAAATGACAATGTTGCTGATCCACTCACTAAGCCTCATCCACAGCCTAAGCATGAGAGTCATACTAGGTCAATGGGTATTAGATACAATATTGATTGGGCCTAGTGCAAGTGGGAGATTGTTAGTGATGTGCCCTAGGCCAATTATGTAATGACCACATATTGACTTCATTACATTGGCATTTTATTAATAAAGAGGCATTTTCATTATTATTATTATTATTATTTTATGAATAGTTAATTCTGCCTAAGGTCATCAAGGATGTGACTTGATAGTAAAACACTTAGGTGAAAATTGAATTATATTCTAAATTATCCCTAGTCAGTCATTATTATTGGGATATTAATGAATGAAGACTAGTATGAAGTTTGACTGATGATTATGTTTTACTAATCATGTGTATGAGATACTAAGTCAACTTATATATACATATTTGAGAAATGATGTATTGCATTGACCCGCTATGAGAATACTGCATGAATAATTGTCATAAGTGACTCTCATCACAATAGTATTATTCTAGTCCTCTGACCTGAAATCACCATGGTTTCCTACATGACAAGTTTTATATTTTGACATAATCTAATATTATCTTTAACAGGAAGATGGAATAGATTGTTGTTGGATATAGAGTGAATCATGTGAGGAATATGAGTGATTAAGAAGGAATTTGTCCCTCGTTTATTATGAGAAAGATATCTATGGTCCCCTTGATAAGTTAGACTGAAGAAAAATATATGGCCATACTAGAATGAATTGATAAGGGTTATCAATATCAGTCTACTTAAGATCGAGAAATATTATGATTGAATAGTATAAGGATGACATAAACCATGCCTTATATTCAATCAAATTATCTAGAGACAAAAGGAATTTAATACTTATTGTGGATTAGATTATGTCGGATTATTGACATTCGCATAACTTGGGTAATCATAATGTCTTGCTAGAGGCCATTTATGATTTGTGGGCCAGAAACTGAATTTCAAGCCCACTATCAACGTTATGTGAACCTACAGGGTCGCACACTTAGAACAGACCAAGAACGAATTTTGGGTTAACTGTTTCTAGGTTCGATATACTAGATATGTCTAAGTTCTTTGAATCTGACATTATCTAGATTATCTGAATCATATTCGAATTACAGTTTACCCTATTCATAATCTGACTCTATCTCGAAGTCAACAAATATATATATATCTACTTTAGGGCTTTTAGCCGAATTAAGAAGAAAGAAGGTGTTCTATCATTCTAAAAGGGCAAAAAGCATTAAAACCCTAAAATTAGAGAGAGTCTTTTAACTTAAAAGAGAGGGTGCTAGCATACCAATTCGTTTTTGAGAGAGTCTGTTCGTGTAGATACCTGCAGAGGACGTTGCTCTAAGTAACAACGTCTGAATCTGATTTCGATTACTAAAAGCTCGAGTTAGGGTGTCACCAGAGTGAACCCGCTCTCTCCCTTCCAGAATCTTGCCCGTTTTGTCATCCTGGTAAGATTCGATGACTTTATTATCAATCTAATCGAATTGCATGGATCCTGTGAAGGTTTTGTGGGAATTAATTTTAAATTTTTCGCTGCGTATTTGAATCACAAAATCCAACAAAGCCCAACAAAAATCCATTTGCCTCTTTAATTATATCTTTATTGTTGATTCTCTAATGAATAAAAAATTCATAAACTTAATTACAAATTGAGCACTCTTATTATATAAGACCAAATCAATGCTCAAAAGAATTATTTATCTAATTCTCGTTAGAGAAAGAATGGATTCTATCTTATAATATTAACATTTCCATTTACTTACTTCACTATGCCTTCAAAATACAAAGGATATGATCAAATTCTCGAATGCGTACCGAGTAAATTAAAAGATATAATTCTATAAATAGAAGTCTGCTAATAACTCAGGATTAAGTTCATCTTATATATGACCATCTGTTGATATGATTAAAACTTACTATATTTTAGTGGGAATTATTTAGCTATTCATATCATATCATCCTAGGCCTATATAATCTCATTATGTATAGTGCACTCATTTAATAACTCACTATATTAACTGTTAGGATAAGACCGTTCCATTCTTAATATAAATGACCTACACTAGTGACACTCAATTAAAGATCTCATACTTTAATTGAATAATTAATTATATGTTATTGACTATTTTAATTATCATTCTTAAATATTATCCTCTTATATATAACACTTATATACAGCATTCAAGGTCACATAAATAATATTGAAGTTTAATGATATTAATAAAGTATTCAAAATACATAAATGCAAATATAATGGGAAATTCACTTTATTTATTTATAAATATGTCTGTTACAAAATATCATATGCTTTAAGGGTATCTATCCTAACAATATTTAACTTGCCCTAAAGCAGGTTAGACATGTCTTGTAATCCAAAACCCTCCAGATGCTTCTCAAAAGCTTTGATTGGCAAAGTCTTCATGAACGGATCAGCTAGGTTGTCTTCAAATGTGATCTTTAACATGGTCACATAACCTCTATCAGATATATCCTGAAATCAGATGGTACCTTATCTCTATATGCTTTGTACTCATGTGGTTTCTAGATTCTTTAATATTAGTGATTGCGCCACTATTGTCACATTACAACCTAATCGATGTATATATGCCTAGAATAACTTCTAGATCTATCTAGAACTATCGTAGCCAGACTGCTTGCATGGATGCTTCACAAGCAACTATATATTCAGCCTCTATTATTGAGTTACAAACACACTTTTATTTCACACTCCTCTAGATAATGACTCCACCTGCAAAAGTGATCACAAAACCTGAGATTAAGTTTCAATCATCCCGATTCGATTAGAAATCAAAATCTGTGTATCGGTTGAGAGACAAATCTCCACCGGTATACATAAACATATAGTTTCTTGTTCTACGAAGATACTTGAGAATGCACTTCATAATCGCCCAGTGATTAAATCTTGGATTTGATTGAAACCTACTGACCTATTGACCATTCCTATTACATAGTAATTATCAAGCCTATTACACTGCATATCATACATTAGACTTTTGACTGCCGATGCATAAGGAAAACATCTTATGTCCTCTTCCTCATGAGGAGTTTTTGGACATTTCTTTTTAGAGAGATGAATATCATGTTTAGATGGCAAATTCCATCTTTTAGAGTTAAGCATCCCATACCTAACAAGAACCTTGTCTATGGATGTAGCTTGAGACAATGCTAATAGCTTTATCTGACGATCCTGGATAAGCTAGATCCTAAGAACATAGCTTGCCTCTCCTGAATCCTTCATTGGGAATTGGCTGGATAACCATTCCTTTACTTGTGACATAGTTTCCTTTTTACTCCCAAAAGCATGATGTCATCAAAGTAAAATACTAAGAATGCCACCTTCTTTCCTATTATGTACTTAGAGACACATGGTTCATCAAGATTTTGTTCAAAACCATAAAACTTAATAGCCTTATCAAACTCGATGTTCCATCATATAGAAGCTTGCTTAAGTCCATAAATAAACTTCTATAGCTTACTGTCTTTCTGCTCTTAGCCTTCGACTGTGAAACCCTCTGGTTGCACCATATGCCATCTTGACATCCATTTGTTAAATTTTATAGTCCAAATGTATAGCAATGGACCAAAACATCAAAATGGACTTAAGCATAACAACCAGTGAGAAAGTCTCTTCATAGTCAACTCCTTCTTTTATAGCCCTTGAGCACTAGCCTTGCCTTGAAATTCTGTACTGTTTCATCTACTCCTCTTTTCCTTTTGTAGATTTAATTACACCTAACGGGTTTTGCCCCTTTGAGAGGATTAACAAACTCCCAAATTGAGTAGAAATACATTTGAGTAGAAATACATAGATTCTATCTCAAGTTTCATTTCTTTAGCTACTTTTGTTTGTCAGAATCTTCCATTGCCAAATTATAAGTCAAAGGATCTTCCTTAATGTCACTCATGGGGACTAGCTAGGCTTCTCCATGAAAGTGATTAGGTAATCTAGTTTCCCTCCCACTATAACGAAGCACTAGAGGCATCTAACTATCAGTTATAGCCTCTTTGGTTTGTTATTTTACAACTCTTTTTGGGTTATCAAAAGTAACTTTTTCATAACCATTTTGCTCCTAGGTTTGAAGTCCTTCATTTAGTCATGCTCAAGAAAAATGGCATTTATTGATACAAATATCTTCTTATCTTAAGGACTATAGAATAAACCTTCTCTTGTACCTTGAGGATAACCTACAAAGATACAGACTTCAAAAAGAGGTCCAACTTTCTCGGTCTTTGCCTTTAATGTAGGAAAACAAGCACGTAGGGAAATTTTTAAAATTTTTAAATTAGAGTATTTTTCAAAACACAAGTTAAACATGCTATATACATAAATTAAGTACAGATCTTACTGATCTTTTGTATGCCAAAGTAGGCTCAAATATGTGTAGAGAAAAACATTCCAAAAGAGCCTCAATCAACTGGTCTTCTTAACTATTCTCTATCCACGATAGGAGTATAGGTGGTCATATGTCGTATAGCTCTTCCTTTGGTGACTCTCCTTCCAACCACTTAAAAAGACCTAGAGCTCTTGATTGTGAACAATAGCTCTTACGGAGTTTTAGAGTTTCTCATTCTAGAGTACTCACTCTATGCTTCTAAAATGATCTAAATAATTGAAAAAACTCACCTCTATTTATAGAGTTCAGACCTGGGGTTAATCATTATTAGATAAGGCCTCAAAATTTAAGTTGGAATCAGTTTCAAAGCAAAAATGTGTGATGTAGAATTTGATTCTAATTGCCGTAGTCGATTGCGTTGTTGCAATATTAGAGTTCAAATCGAATTCAAAATCCTCGAGCTAATTGATAGATCCAATCTCAACCAATTGGTTAAGTCCTCTTTTATTTCACCTGGGTGTCTTTTATAGAACCTCAATTTTTAATTCAAATAACTCAATAGAAAAGTTATATCATTAAAATAATCATATACAAATAAACCGATACAAATAAAATATTATCCACAATAATTCAACATGTTTATCTTCAATTAATTTGCAAAATCAATTCAACCAATAAACTAACATGAATTATTAAATCCAATCAACTTGAATTTTAGCCAATTTAATAATTTAACATAATTCACTAATATGAAGGAAAAACATGTCATATCATTATAAGATTTATTATGAGCTAGCAAAGGGGACCCGACAAACATATATAGTTCAAGCTTTTATAATTACAAAACACAAAATCCCAGATACATAACTTCCAATTATCAACTCTAATACTACTCCACTAAAAGCCTAGAGCTATACTCTCAAGCTATATAAAATTACAAAGCTTTAAATAAGCTAACCGTCTATGACATATCATAATATGACATCCCTATAGGATTTTTATAATTGACTTAAGGATAAATTCTGTTTTATCTTCTGAATTATTTTTATCTTATGTTCCATTATCACACCATTAGATTACTTACAATCCATAGATAGTATACCATTTGGTTATACCAATGTCTCCAAATAGTTGTGCACTTCAGTCTTCTAATTATAGGATAACACATATAAGAGAATATCATTAACTCTACCAAAAAAGCTATGAATTTCATATCTATGAATAACAAGTCTACATAACTAAGCATCATGTCTCCAACGAACCAAAATGCATACCATTATTAAGTCAAGATGTTGCCCTTTCAAGATTAACACACAACACATATGATTGTCCAAAGTGAATTGATTTGCACAAATAGAATTATTAACCAAATCAGTTCAACTTTTATGTCCCTTATCTAATACATCGTCACCTATGACAATGCAATAATGTTTCTACTCATGGAGCCCCATTTAGATGACTAAGGCAAGCCATCTCCCGCTATGGATGTAGACAACATAACAATCTTAGCTAAATAAAGCACCGAACTTTATTCCCTTAATTGCGAATCCTATGATTTAGACCATCACTTTTAAGATTCATGTCTTCTGCATAACTTGTCCATCATATGCACGATTCTTAAGGGTTTAGACCAACAATCTTAGACTTTTGTTTGCTTATCATATATTTAGCAGAAATGAATATAAAGAGGACAACATTTGGTAAAAAATAAAATCTTTATTAGATAAACTGTCTCTGAAAACATATTATAATATTTTACTCCTTAGGGCACCATGTCTAACAATCTTCCATTTACAATAAGTTATGTTATGCATTCCTATAGCCTCGATAGGCTACAATGTCCTCAGACGTGATCAAACATATTTCCACATTTCCACTCCTATGTTGTTCTTTATCACATGATACTTTCAATGAATATACTTACTCTTCTTATGAAATCTTAGTTCCTTAGCATTAGCTATCGCTATAGTGTTATCACAATACAACAATACCGCTTTATCTATACCAAGAACTTGTGCAGCCACACTACTTCTTTTGAAGCATCACTAGCTATCACATACTTTGTCTCCATCGTTGAATCCAAAGTGCAATCTTGCTTTACACTTCTCCAAACAATGGCACCACTGCCCAAAGTAAACACAGAGCTAGAAGTCAATCTTCTTGAATCTAGACAAGATCTAAAATATGAATTAGTGTATCCTAGAGGTGTGAGATCCTCACCCAAATACACAAGCATATACCCTCAAGTTCTTCTCAGGTACTTGAAAATATGCTTGACCACAATTAAGTGGTTTTTGTCTTGGATCCTACTAAAATTGACTTCCAATCCCATCCGCATAATAAATTTCCAATCATGTGCAAAGTATAGCATATATAAGACTACCCACTATCAAAGCATAAGTTACCTTCCTCATGTATTTTCTTTCTTCATTAGACTTTGGTGAGTCTTTCTTAGAAAGAGTAATTTTAGACCTAAATGGTTGTCCATCTTTCTTGAAATTCTACATTGTATACTTCTTGAGAATTTTATCTATGTATGTAGTTTGAGATAAAGCTAACATTTTGTACTTACTATCCTGAAAGATGTGGATACCAAGAACATAATTAGCTTCACCTAAGTCTTTCATATCAAACTACTTAGTCAACCTTAATTTGACCGGTGACAATGCTCTAACGTCATTACCAATCAATAGATGTTATCTATATAGAGTAGTAGATAAACCACCTTCCATCCTTAATGTGTTTGTAAACATATGGTTCATCCATGTTTTGCTCAAACCCATAAGTCTTGATCATCTAATCAAATCTTATGTTCCAAAAAATGGGAAGCCTTCTTAATTTCATAAATTGGCTTTAGCAGCTTACAAATCTTACGCTCTTGACCTTTAGCCTTAAACTTACCTAGATGTACCATATATATGGACTCATCAAGATAGCTATTTAGAAAAGTCATCTTGACATCTATTTGCCAAATCTCGTAATCGAGAGTGGCAGCTATGGATAAGAGAGTGTGGATGGACTTAAGCATTGCTCTTATGGTCAACCGTGGCAGTTTGAGGCTGACAAGCTAATGATACAGTTCAATAGGCCGCTAGAGAGCAAAATGGTCTTCAATAAAGGTCAGTTCTTTGGTGTAGTTTTGATTTTATTTTTGAGACAATTCTAAGAAAAATAAAATTTTACGATGACCAAAAAAATTAAAGCATTTAGTCTATAAGGGATTGAAAACTTGAAGATGGATGCCATATGAAGAGAGACACAACTTGAAGATACAAAGATGAAGAATTGATAATATGTTTTGATTGATCTTTTGTAATCTTTATTTTCTTTTCTCTAGGATGAAATCATGATATTATAGTTATTTATTTATTATTATTTTGCTTGTGGCTCTGCATGTTGCTTTGCTTGTCTACATTATAATATGATTTGCCATGTATGTTGATAACATGCCATATAAAAAAGGGAGCATCGCTCATTAAAAAAAATTGTTCATGCATGTTAACATAAAAACTTGACTCTAAAAATATTGAGTGGGAGAAGGTTTCAAAGAGATGACCTACGGCCTCCATTGTAGGTCCATAGGTAGCACATGGTGGTTCAGACGCTTAGGAAGGGATTTCACCATGTACTGGGCTAGATCTCTGAAGGGATAATTTATTTTAGCGTGATTTATCGTTGTACACCCCTAGGTGATGATTATAAAGCATGGATAAAATAGTTAAAACAATGGTTATACACTCAAGGTTAATTTTATTATTAACCTCCATTGGGAGCTCTGTTAATGAAATAAATTGCTAAAGGAAATGATAATTAATATATGCTAAATCAAATGGATCCGAGATGGCACATATTAATTGGAGGGGATTCGTGTTCCTAGTTGAATCTAGCAAGTCTTCCCTAGGCAGTTTGTTGGATTCTGAGTTAGGAATTATCGTTGTGAGGTTATGGTTTTTTTAAGGTTTTGACACAGAAACACAATTGTATGTTTAGTTGTTTGTGTTACCTTACTAAACTACCTTGGATTGGTTGCTTATATTTGGTATATGTTGTACTTTAAAAATATCTAAAAATGTTTTATCTTTGATACTCGTAAGAACCAATAAACTAGTGAGAATTATAATGATTGGAAAAGGAACATGAATATCGTCCTATCTTTTGAGAAACTAAAATTTATGTTGACAACACCATGTCTTGCCGAACCTATTAGGGAATCGACTAATGAGCAAATCCTAGCATATGATTGCTCAAAAGATGCTAACGATCAGGCCTGCTCTTATGTTATTGCTAGCATTAATAATGTGTTGTAGGCTCAACATGAAGATTGTGAGACTATGAAGCAGATCTTGGATAATCTTGAAGACATGTATGGAGGCCAATCACTAACAAAATGGAAAGGGGCTCTATAGAAACTTTTGAACTGCAAACAAAGACCGGGAACTCCTATAAAGGAGTATATGATGTTAATCATGGGTTACCTTACTGAGGCTTAAACCCATGGAGCTGATATCGATGTTAAGTCACAGATGACCATGGTTTTAAAGACTCCATGAAAGGAGTTCATCCTGCTTAAGGCTTCACATAATTTGAGCAATAAACAGGATGTGACCTCAACAAAGCTAATGAAGTAGTTACAAGAGTTTGAAAATCTGATTAGGGAAACTCCTACGGGTGGAGAGGCCAACTTGGTGGTCGCATCTAGTTTCAATCCTAATCCAGGGAATGGAAAGAAGCAAAAGGCTAAGAACAGGAAGTCTTCTATTCCTACAAATGGCAAGAATAAGAAGAAGAAAAAGAAAAACCCAAAGAAACTGAAGTGCTTTTATTGTGGGAAGGTTAGGCACATTAAGAAGAATTACAAGGAGTTTCTTTCCTTAGGAGGTAAGTGTGATCTTCTGGTTATTGAAACTTATTTAGTTTAGGAATCAAGTGACACTTAGGTCATAGATTTTGGAGCTACTAATCATGTTGTTATTTCTTTGTAGGGGTTCAAAGAAATAAGAAGTCTGCTACATAAGGAATTCACACTTCGAATGGGCGATGAATCCTTGGTGTGGGATAAAGCAGTAGGAGATGTCCATCTTTACTTTGATAATTATAGGATTTTAGTTTTGAAAGATTGTTTTTATATTACTAGACTTAAAAGGAATTTGATATCTATAGCTTGTTTATTTAAAGATTTTTATTCAGTTTCTTTTAATAATAAAGTGGTGAGTAGTAAAAAATGAATTTTTTATCTGTGATAGATGAATAGAAAACAATCTATATTTTATCATACCTAAGATGGACATATTGCTTAACATTAAGGTTAATGATAACAACTCTAAAAGACTTAAAACTTCTTACTCTAATAAGACTTATCTTTGACATTTACGATTAAGTCATATTAGCCTGAATAGGATTCAAAGATTGGTAAAGGATGGACCTTTAAGTCACTTAGAGGTGAAATCTATACCATAATGTGAATCTTGTTTGAAGGGCAAAATAACCAAAAGACCATTTGGGTCTAATTGCAATAGGGCCAAAGGGGTTCTAGAACTTATGCATAGTGATGTTTGTTGTCCCATGAACATCCGGGAACGAGGAGGGCATAAGTACTTTGTCACTTTATTGATGATTACTCAAGGTATGGGTATGTCTATCTAATGCATCATAAAATGAAACTTTTGACAAGTTCAGGGAGTTTTGGGTTGTAGTAGAAAAGTAATTAGGTAAACCTATAAAAGCACTTCGATCTGATCGAGGTGGTGAATACCTCTCCAATGAGTTCTCGAAACACTTATTAGAGAATGGGATTTTATCCCATTTGATTATGCCAGGCACTTTACAGTAGAATGGCGTAGCTAAGAGAAGAAATAGGACTTTGTTGGATATGGTTATGTCCATAATGAGTTTTTTGACATTACCTTTATCCTTTTGGGGACATGTACTACAAACCGCATGTTATCTTTTGAACAATGCGCCTTTAAACTTGGTTCCTAAAACTGCTCACGAGTTGTGGATGGGTAGAGAGACAACCTTAAACCATATTCGCATATAAGGATGTCCGGCTCATGTCCTATATAAGGAAACGAATAAGCTGGAAGCACATTTATAGATTTGCATGTTTGTAAGATATCCAAAAGGGACTAAAAGGTGTTATTTCTATAACCTAATGGAAAATAAAGTAATAGTTTCAATGAATGCAATGTTTTTTGATGAAAGTTACATGAACAACTTTAAGTCTTGAAGTAAAGTAGTACTCAAGGAGTTGATGAGTGATTCGATCACTCTAGGGGTTCCGGTTGAAAACAATCCAATCAATATCGAAAAACCGACCAAACAACAACCTAAAGGGCTTCGACATAGTAGGAGGATCGAGCGTCAAGCCGAAAGGTATATGTTCAATGGTGAAGCCTACTTAGCTGAACCAGTTGAATATGACAAGGATCCTTACATTTATGTAGAAGCTATGGAGGATGTTGGTTTGAAGCTTTCGACAGACGCTATGAATACTGAGATGAAGTCTACGAAGACTAATCAGGTCTGGGAACTTATGGATCTTCTCAAAGGGGCAAAACTCATAAAGTCTAAGTGGATCTATAAGAGAAAGAGAGGAGCAGATGAAAAAGTCAAAATCTATAAGGCTAGACTGGTAGCTACAGGATACACGCATAAGGAAGGAATCGATTAGAGGAAACCTTTTTGCCTATAGCCATGTTTAAGTTTATCTGCATTCTCTTATCCATAACTATTTTTAACTATAAGATTTGACAGATAGATGTCAAGACGGCCTTTCTGAATGGCAATCTTGATGAGTCTAATATATGGCCAAACAGGTTCAAGGCTAAGGTCAAAGGGTAAGGTTTGTAAGCTGCTAAAGTCAATTTATGAACTTAAGCAGGCTTCCTATTCTTGGAACATAAGATTTGATCATGTGATCAAGACTTATTATGGGTTCAAACAAAACGTGGATGAACCATGTGTATACAAACACATTAAGGATGGGATGGTTGTTTTTCTACTGCTCTATGTAGATGACATTCTGTTAATTGGCAATGACATTGGGGCATTGTCATGTGCCAAAGTATGGTTGACTATGTAGTTTAAAATAAGGGATTGGGTAAAGCTAATTACGTTCTCGGTATCCAAATCTTTCAGGACAGGAAAAACAAAATGATAGCTTTATCCCAAGTGACCTACGTAGATAAAATTCTCAAGAAGTATGCAATGCAGAATTTCGAGAAAGGTGGGCAACCATCTAAGTTTGGAATTACTCTTTCCAAGAAAGACTCACCAAAGTTTGATGAAGAAAGAGAATACATAAAGAAGGTGCCTTATGCTTAGGTTGTGGGTAGTCTATTGTATGCTATGCTTTGCACATGACCAAACATTTGTCATGCAGTGAGGAAAGTAAGTCGATTTCCTTAAGATCTAGGGCCAAACCACTGGGTTGTGGTCAAGCATATTTTCAAGTACCTGAGAAGGAGTCGTGGGTATATGCTTGTGTATTCGGGTGAGGATTTAACACCTCTAGGATACACTAATTCAAATTTTCAATCCTATTTGGATTCGAGAAGATCGATTTCTAGTTTTGTGTTTACTCTGGGTGACAGTACCATTGTTTAGATAAGTGTCATGTAAGATTACATTTTAGGTTCAATGATGGAGGCTAGTATGTGGCAGCTAGTGATGCTTCGAAAGAAGCAGTGTGGCTACACAAGCTCCCTAGGGATCTTGAAAGTTCTTGGCATGGAGATGGTATCGCTGTATTGTGATAACATTGTAGTGATAGCCAATGCAAAGGAACAAAGATTCAGAAGAAGAGTTAGCATATTCATCGAAAGTATCATGTGACAAAGGACTTTTTTGAGGACGAGCATATTAGTATATGCAAAATCACGTCTGAGGACAATTTAGTTGATCCATTCACAAAGACACTAATATGAGAGTTTTCAAGAGGCATATGGAGGCTATGGGGATGCAAGACATGTCATATTTACTCACTTAGTGCAAGTGGGAGATTGTTAGACATGATGCTCTAAGGAGTAAAATGTTGTAATATGTTTTTAGAGACATTTTTATGAATAAAGAGTTTATTTATTGTTCATATACCAAATGTTGTCCTCTTTATAATCATTTATGTTGAATGTATGATAAGCAAACAAAAGTCTAACACTATTGGTCTAAACCTCTAAGAATCGTGCATATAATGGACAGATTATGTGGAAGACATGAATCTTAATGGTGATGGTCTAAATTATAAGATATGCAATTGAGGCCATAAAGTTGGGCTCTTTGTTCATACTAAGATTGTTATATTGTCTATATCCCTAATAGGAGATGGCTTGTCTTGGTCATCGAAGTAGGACTCCATGAGTAGAAACATTGGTGCATTATCATAGGTGCGATGTATTGGATCAAGAATAAAGTTGAATTGATTTAGATTAATAATTCCTTTGGTGCAAATAAATTCACTTTAGACAATCATATGTATTGTGTCTTAATCCTGAAATGACTAATGGGCTTGTATTGTTGACTTATGTCTTTTGATGTGGCAAAGGGTGACACCTTAACTTTATGATGGTATGCATACCAGTATGTTGAAGACATGACTCTTGATTGTGTAGACTCATTATTCATAGATATGGAATCCATAACTCTTTTTGTTGCATTAATGATATTCTCTTATATCTGTTATCCTGTAATTGGAAGGCTAGACCGCTCAACCATTTGGATACATAGGTGTAACTAAATGGCAGAGTGTCTTTGGATAGTAAGTTTTTCAATTTTGTGATAGTGAAACGTAAGATAAAAATAATTGAGAAGATAAAACGAAAATCCTTAAGCTAATTATGAATATCCTATGGGGATGTGACACATTATGATACGTCATGGACAGTTAGCTTACTTGAAGCTTCATAATTTTATATAGTTCGAGAGTGCAACTCTAAGCTTTTAGTGTTATAGCGTTAGAGTTGATAATTATAAAAATATATATATGGGATATTATATTTTATAATTATAGGAGCTTGAACTATATAGGTCCATTAGATTCCTTTTTTTAGCTCATAATAGATCCTATAACGATACGCCGTATTTTTCCTACAAATTTGTGATTTATGTTAAATTATTAGATTGGCTAAAATTCACGTTGACTGGATTTAATAATTTATGTTAGTTTATTGGTTAAATTAATTTTACAAATTAATTTTGTGAATTAATTCAAGATAAACTTGTGGATAATATTAATTGTTTGGGTTTATCTGTATATGACTATTTTAATCAGATAACTTTTTTATTAGGTTATTTGAATTAAAATTGAGGCCCTATAAAGGATAACCAAATCAGATAGGATTTATTTAGTTAGCTGTGATTGGATTTATCGGATCAACTTGAGGAGTTCAAATCAGATTCAAACTCCATTATCACGACAGCGCGATCGACTGTGGCAGTTAGAGTCAGAATCTGATTACATGTTTTTGACTCTAAAACTGGTCCATACTCAAATTTTGAGGCCTTATCTAATAACGATTAACACCAGGTCCGACCTCTATAAATAGGGGGTAAGTTTTCTCAATTATTTATATCAGTTGAGAAGTATAGAGTGATTACTATTGTTTGAGAAAATCTGAAACTCCATGAGAGCTATTGTTTAACATCACAAACTTTAGCTTTATGTCTTCTCAAGTGATTGGAAGGAGAGTCACCGGAAGAAAGCTATATGACATATGACCACCCACACTCTAATCGTGGATTGAGAATAGCTAAAAAGACTAGTTAGTTAAGGCTCTTTTGGAATGTTATTCTCTACACGGATTCGAGCCCACTTCGATATATAAAAGGTTAGTAAAGTCTATCATTAATTTCTGTATATAGCATGTCTAACTTGTGTTTTAGAAAAGGCTCTAATTTTAAATTTTTAAAATTCCACTATGTACTTGTTTTCCAACATTTCCTTATACTTATTCTATAATCTAAAACATGCTATCGTAGTATACTATAAATAGTTCAATAATTTTGCCTATTTTGGCGACCTTTTTTATGGTTAGATGGCCATTCTAGAACTAAACTTTGTACTATTAGATAGGGTATACTCTCGTAGAAAGAGCAAACTGACACTATTTCCTTTCATCTATAAGGGGTTACTAGAGGCTTATCTATGTTATATCTAATTAAGATCATAGTTCTAGTCCTTCATGTAATTATTTCCTCAATGATTATATGTCATTCTAGCTCTAACTGGTTTTCTATGCTTAACACCATAATTCTACTTGGGCTATCTTTCTATTTTTCTCCATTTATATGGTATTATCTCCCCTTCAAATTCCTAACTGATCCCATTTCTACTGTCAAATTGTCTTGGTATGTCCTTGGCTTTTTACATGGTAAACATCGTATCTATAGCTGAATTCATATCTTTCCTTCTCTAGATTACTAGAGCATCCTATGTGGTCCTAGGATTCCTTTGCTTCTTTTAGTAATGGTCTTGTTTTCAAGCTTTAAAAGTCTTCTAACATAGTCTGTTACTTTTACTCCTTCTCATTGCTGAGTCCAAACTAGGCTTAGAGCTGTGGATTCGTTCGATGAGACATAATCCATATGTCTCCACTCCCTTCATGTCATTTGAATCTTATATCTATTGAGTCTTTAGTCTTCCTCAATGTATAGCTAATGAGTTCTATTACTATTATCCTATCTTCACATTATCATCGGCATTTTGAAGTGAAGATTTCCACTAATGCTTTTAGTTTAGGGATTTTGATTACATGGCATCATGATTCTTGATGATCAGGTTTAAAGGTCATAATTCTGTTGTCTACCTCTCAAGTTTCATTAGTCTAACTATCAGTGTTTAACTTTGAAATTAACAAGGTCTCCTTCTTAGGGAGGGATGAGTATACTAGGGATTATATATATTTTTTTGGTCTAATGGGCACCTTTTGTACAATACTTTTCTTTATTTCTATGGATGGACAGGAGGTGGGGAAATAACTAGCAGATATACTCATGTGCTTAGGTCCATGGTTTGATAATTTCTAACTCTTGTCGAGAGAAAATCTATCGATTTCTCTTATCATGTTCATCCATCCCTTAGATGAATAATATGAGCTTAATACTTAAAACTTCATTTCAAACTTGTGCTTTAATATGTCACAATGATTCTAGGGTGTTACCCGTAACACTTTTACCCTTACATATATAGTTACTAATATTTGGTTGCTATGTGTTCTAACTCATCAAATGACAAACTTATTAGTCTTATGTAGGCTAGAAGGACTTTCGATAAATCTTACTTGCTTAATATATAAGCCTTATTGTCATGACATGCTTGTTAACTTCAAGAATGCTACCTAATTAATGGACACAATACGTGCCATCCTCCCTATATCTTATTTCTTATTACAGTAGCGTACCCTTTTTATTGGCATCAGGAGTGGCGTATAAATGGCCCTTAAATCGCCACTACATCCTAAGCCTCGACGTGTATTTATTGATCATATTGACTAGAAGTTCTTGATTCTCTAATCCTTACTACCTATATCTTATAGGAAAGTTTGCATAGATGCTCTATAAGAATGTCACTCCTTCTCCCCTATTGTGCCATAAACTTCTATGGCCTTACCTTGGATGTCTTTTATTATAAATCCTAGAAAAAATCCACTCATAGTTGGACATCATAATCAAGCCAAGAACGCTTATGATTTTCTTAATTAAAATGACTAAAATGTATTCCAACCATCGGCTTCATATCTAACCTTGTCATCAAAGGTTTGAGTGGTACTTTTATTACTTCACTCTTTTATTAACTATTAAAGGTTTCTCCTTGAACAACACATCTTAGGTGGTCGTAGGGATTCTATCATCTATATGTCGTATTTTGCAATATTTGATTATTGGTGAGGATTTGGTGTTTAATTCTAAGGTCTCTAACATTACCTACTTTATATCACTTGTCTATATAAAGACTTCATAGATAAAAGAGAACAACACCTATTTGTGGTGGCATTTTTAGGTTAGTAATTCTAATGGGGTAAATCTACTCCTCTATTACGAGTTCTGTATTTAAATCCTTAAGTAGATCGCTTTGATCTACTTATTTATAAGCTAGGTTTTTTGCCTATTTACGTCCAAATGTCATTAAGTTGTATAGTAGATTATGTATTCTCTCGAATATTTCTAGTGTTTTCCCCCATTCTGACTATTCTATTTAAGCTATGTATTCTGGTCAAAATGATACAGATATTAAACAGATTTGAAATTATTTCTGTCTGAATTCTTAAATGGAAAAATGAAGATATATTATTGTTCTTTTGTATGTCATCTTGCGACGTTACTTTCATCTCATTCGTTAGTAAAAGTAGTCCACTGCTTTTATAATCTCTACTTGGCATGATTCTAATCTCTATAGGTTGGTATTTAACTGATCTACAAACTAATTCTCTCTATGATTGTAGGTTAGGAAAGGGATATGTTGTTTTGACAATTTTATTTCAATTTGATTTAGTTAGATACTAATTTAGAAGTAACCAACCATAGAAATTTTGTGACCTCTAGGAAGTTCTCTTATCCTTTAGACTTCTATTTGCATCAAGATTCGCCATAAGAATCCATGCACTTATGTTTATCAAGATTCTATATTTATACTTATATATTATAGGATCTCTCTTTCTATCACTGTATCCTAAGGGGTCTAGATCTCATTGGATGGCTTATAGGCATTATCATTGTATTTTTAAACTATAATGTATTTATAATATGATTAACAAGTATTAATCATAACATTCATGCCTTCACATCATAGAATTACTAAACACACTCATTTTTTTAGCAATCATTACATAACATAAAATATTATTAGTTTTAAGATTTTATATGTCTCCAATAGGTCACAAAACATAAACTTCTTCTTATTGGGAGTTACTACTTGTTAATACATGCATTCTATTTCTTATACCATACATAGACTTACTTGGCTGTAAGACGAGGTATATTACTAACCTCATAGTGATACATTGGCTATCTACTTTTTTATGTCATCTCTAAGTTGGATACTAACACCCTTGTTAATGTGGCTAGTTGGGAAGCCTTTTCTAGCCAAGTACTCGAACGAGCTCCAAGGATAGTGTTTTGACATTAGCATCCGTTCCTCGTTTATCCTAAAGGAAAGTTTATATGGAAATTCTTTTTTGAATCACCAAATGTATCCCCTTATGTCCTTTCCCAGATTCATGCTCTACTAGTCAAGCATCTCGAAGTGTTGGTCAACACTATTATGCATTTCCCGGTATTGTCTTGCCTGTTTGGAAAGTTGAAATTTGGTATAGCTTCCTGCAATCTAGTGTGTCATAACGACTATGCTCAGCGTCCGGCCGTGGAGGGATGTCTTGCATTGTGCTAGCATGTTAATCCTCTTGTTGTGTCATTATGTAAAAGATATTACTTATTAGCTATCGTAATCTAATTAACATAACTAAATTTAACTTACTTAGACAGTTGTAAAAGAGAAGTGACGACTTAGAGTAGGATGGCAAGATACCAGCTCTAATATTAATTGTAATGACCCTATTTATGTGGCCGTTAGTTAATTACAAAATCTTAATGCTTAAACATATTTTCACATAAGGTGCTTAGATTTGCGATTTTTTTTGAAAACATAAGCATATTTTTTTTTAATTTTGAATAAATTTTAAAGCTTATATTATTTCTTGAAACTTATTCTTCTAAAAGCTCATATAACAATAACTCATTAAAATTTAATCTTGTAAGACTAGTGTGATAATTTTCCTAAAAATTATTTTTTAATACTTTTCTTAATTTAAAATGATACTTTAAAAACATTTCTAAAACTAATTACTATTATAATTTCTTATTAGAAAATTTATGTGTATTCATTGCATTTTCCATTGCAACATCAATTTATATATATGTATATATATATATATATTTCTTGTTAAAATTCTTAAACCCTTTTCTTTCTTTCCTTCTTTTTTTCCTTTTAAAATCTAAGGTTGAATGACTACAACCTCAGCCTCTAAAGCTCCTTAAGTAATACTACTTAATTTCCCAGGCATACAAAATTTTATAAAAGATAACCTAATGTAGAAAATACATTTTTATGTAAGCAGTATCCATTCCCATCTCTATCATTTGTCTATCACTCGCCAGTACATAACCAAATGATGCTGACAGGTTCTATACCTACAACATGAACACACTTAAATGAGCTTTCGTTTAGCAAGTAAAAAATTCAACTCACAAAACAATTTAAAGATCATTTAATAAAACTATGCAAGATTATTTTATACTTGCTTATTGACTTGTTTATGCTTAATTATTTAAAATTTATCTTATCTTATTGTTTGAGTCTGGATGATCGTACCAATTGTATGCGATCTTTGGGAAGTCAAAGTTTGCAAGGTCCCAAATTACGCCAAGATCATAAACAATACTGAACCGTGTTGAAGCCTCTAAGTAGCTTGAGAGGTTGGTACGACTCCTTTAACTTGTCTTATCGATTTCACTTATCTTATTGTGTGTATGTAGTAAGACATGTTACTACATAGCATCACCATTTCATAAATCATAATTCATAAATCATAATCATGCTTAACTTAAAGTGACTAAACAATATAATTTATTGTTTCATACATCACATATTGATCATGACATAATCATAACATAACATGACATGGCAAGACATAAACTTAACAATTTATAATTATATTATAATATAACAACACATCACAACATAACACAGTGTGGCAAATCACTAATCATGCATTTCATAATTTTTTATGAAAACACGTAAGATAATTTATTTAAAAATTTTTTATACTGCAGGCAAGATTTCTACTAGCCTGTTTTCTTATACTAAGTATCTTGGCTTACTTGCAATTCCTTATCCTCTTTAGAGAAGGATTCTGTATATGACATCCATTAAGAATGTGTAAGAAAATCTATTTTATGCTATTTTTAATTTTAGTATAATCTTAAGAGTTTGATCACACTTTTAGGTCGTAACTCTTTGATCATAAAATTCATTATTTCTATTACAAGAATTAACTATTTTATTAAATCCTCATGATATTTAAATTTTTCCTTAATTATCATTTGTCTATATCAAAGTTGATAATTAATTAATTCAAAAACAATTAATTAATTATCTGTCGTTACTAAATCTATATCACCTTAATCCATCAATTTAGACATTTCCTAAATTCGTGATTTTTGAATTAAGTTCCAATTTACCCAATTCTTAATTCATTTAATGGCCTTGTCATTGGTTTTAAGCCCATTAAGCCCGAAAATAATTCTATGACATCATATACACTATATAAATGAACTATGACTCGAGTGGCCTTTCAAACTATAACGGGCATTGGATCCATGCCTAGCATTGTTTACTAAGACACTAAGGTGTCAGGTTTTTATGATAGCTGTTTTAGTGTCAAATTGAAAACTATTAAAGTTTATCTTTACAAGATCTTGTCCGTAGAACTCAAAGTTTCAAATAAAAATCGATCTATAAAATAATGTCTCAAATAGGTAGCCTACTAAATGTCCGGCTTATATTATCTTTCTAAAGTGCTATAATTTATTGGCTTATTAAAAAATAAGATTTTATAATCATACGATCTTAGTTTACAAAAACTAGTACCGGACGGTACTTTTTCAGTTAGTTTTAGAAAATTAATATGAAATCAAATGTTAAAGGTAGATTTTCTTTTAAAGTTTTTTGTCTATAAAAATTACTTGTTTTTATATTTGTTTCTTGATGATTTTCATGTTTGTTTTAAAGTCTCGGTTACAATTTTTTTGGCATAATTGTTTCCAAGTTAAACTTTGCAAATTTTACCGATTAAAAAATTTTGACTTTTTTTTTTGGTAAATTCCAATTAAAGTCCAATTTAAACGTAGATTTTCATAAAACTTTCTTCATAAAAATTCTTCATTTTATTGCAAACTAAAACTTTTGTATTTGGCAAAAATTACAAATCAGTCTTGAAATGACCCAAAACTTCAAAATTATTTTCTGCTCAAATATACAGTTTTTGTATAGTTTTGGAAAATTGTTCATAACTATATTTTAGAGGTAGATTTTGAAAAATGTTTCTTCATAAAAGTTGCTCATCACGTCAAAACGTAAAATATTTGTGCACAACAAAACATGAAATTCAGACCTAAAATAGACCAAAAAACCAAAACAATTTCAACACCCCTAAAACTATTTTGGTAGTTTTTTACAAATTGGTTTAGGTGATTTTGGGATTGCCTAAGTGCAGTTTTTGGGTTTGTTTTGGGCAGTCCGTAAAAACCAATTGGAAAGCCTATTTAGAGTCAAACTGTGTTTTGCATAATCATGATGTTTTGTTCAAAATGTCGAAAACTAAAAGCTCTATGCTTGAAAAAGTTTTTAAAAACGACTCTAAGGCTTTCGTTTACATGTTCAAAGATTGTGGAAAATTTGTCTATAAACCAAAACTTGTAAAAACATAATCCTAATATACAATTACTAACTTTTTACATCCTATACATGCATAAATTAAACTAATCAACACATAAATAATTATTACAAACCATTTCCTCACCCAATCATCAATTCTCTCACAAAGTTGTAAACTTTACCCATTATAAAATTTAAGGAAAAGTTTAGATTTCTTTCCCTTGATGACAACTCCTTAGTGATTTGATCTAAGGCCACTAGTTCCTCCCTCTTCTTTGTTAACACTCTAAATCACTAACTTTTTCATAAAAATCTAATCTTGGTTTGTCTAGGTAAGTAAAAAAAAAAAGGATTGAAATTTATTCTTTGAAGTTTACTACCAAAGATCAAACTTTCTCCTTCCTCTATTCCATACTTGTTCTTCTCCTTTTTCTTCTTCTTTGGTGAGTGACTTTAGGGTGAAATGTAGGAAATTTTTTGAAGACATGTAGAGAAAAACTGGTTCTTGGGCAAGAGAATGGGAGAAAATTTTCTTAGGAAAAACTTGCAGTAGGCCCAGTTTTGGAAGGTGGAGAAGAAGAGGAAAATTTTTTTGTGAGACTTGAGCTTGATTTGGTTTCGAAGAGGAGAGATTAGGAGAAAAATGGTGTAGAAAATTTTGTAGAACTTCCTTTAGAGTGGTTGGTTTTTGGAGAGAAATAGTGACCAAAATGACATATTTTTATGGTTCACCTATTTATAGACCAATTCTAAGCGAATTGCTCTACCTAACAAATGTTTAATTTAGTTTCTAAATGACTTAGATAAGTTAAAGCTTTGGCTTAGGGGCCTTAAGTGTGGCACCAATCATAAGAAGGAAAGGAAGAAAAGATTGCATTTAATGTGCTTCATGCCTTGAACCTTACCTAGCCCATGCCTTTATAGTATTCGTGTCATAACTTTGATTACTTATCCTATAAGACTTCCTTGATTAAAGGGTTACTATTTGTATCTTATTCTTTCTTGTAAGTTTTTACTTAAGCAGATAATTCTTTATACTGTTAACAATGACTAACTTAGATGATAAGAAATTTTAGTATATGACAGGTCATCTCCTATTTTTTAAATAAAGTGACACGCCAACCATAGTATGAACCGATATTGATATATGATATTTCTATGAAAATCCCTGATTTAAATATGCAAACTACATTACTTAATTCTAAGATTTTATCACTCGTTACTAAAATGGACTTTTACTAAAATGGATAAAGTTCTTAGTGCTTATAACGTTAATTTCTTGATTTTACTTATAATAAGCTCTTTAAATTAAATGAGAGCTTACTTATTTCATTTGGTTGTGTTAAGGTGTCTATTTATATACCTTTAACTTAGTACTCATACTTAAAAATCTAATCTATTAAGTCTAAGGTTCCTTGTTGATAACTCCATTCATCTTTAACTTTAAGATGAAAGGTCTGCTGATCATAAATAATTTCCTAAAAATATCCTTTGGATCTTTAAGGGCATTGAATACTACTGAATTCATTCTAATTATAAAATTGTGAAAATTTAAGTTGAATTTCCACATTAAGTGTTTGGGTTTTTTTGGGGAAAAGGACCCATAACTTAAATTCTTGAGTTCTATATAACATAATTAGTCTAATGTTCTCTCATGAGCATTTTTTGTAATTCTCACCAAAACTTAAACTCATAAGTTCAAAACTTATATTTTCCCATGAACTCAATGGCGTAGTTATGAAAAAAATCCTTAATTAACTATACTTATTAATTTCTGGATGTTTTGGGTCCTTACAATTTTAGTGCTAAGCAGTGTCTAGGACTAGGTTTAAAAAAATATAAACCATTATTTACTTTTCTAGAACATATATTTAAACCATTTATTGAAATAAAAACACTTTCATTATCAAAAGAAACTTTAAACAATTGTTCATTTATCTAGAAAAGGAAATCAAATTTCTTTTAAATCTAGAAATAAAATAAACATTGTTCAAAACTAAATAATTATTCCTAAATTGAAGTCTAACTTCTCCCACTGCCTTTGCCGACACCCTTGCTCCATTGTCCATGACCATCGTGTACTTTCCATCGGCAAGCTCACGTGAAGAACTAAGACTCTACAAAGAAGAACAAACATAATTACTTACTCTCGAGTCAACTACCTAGGTTGCGAACTCATTCTCTACTAAACAAATTTATATAATTTCCTTCTTCTTTTTCTTTTAGTTCTTCAAGAGAGTACCTTTTATTGTTTCTATTCCAATGGCCCTTTTGATTGCAGTGGACACTCTTTCCTTTAGCATTCTTATCTGAGGCCTTCCTGTTGGTTCAAAACTGATGATTGAATGTCTCTTGAATAGTTTGAGAGGCATTTAGGGGAGACTTTGAAGGACAATCCTCCATGAGGATAAACTTAAAATCATTGTTAAAGAGCATAAGATTCATATTACTTTTCCATTTGGCATAATTCTTCTCAGTTAATTGTTCAAGTACGAGTAGATTGACAATAGCATTAGACGTATTGTTGGAAAATAAATAAACAAATATTTAATTTGTATGCATAAATACATAAGCAAATAAATATGAGTTTTAGGCATAGTAAATTTGATACATGGATGCACAAGAAAAATACATAAAAAATGTTTACTGATCTAGCCAATGATGATTTGAATAATGTATTGCCATAGGGTAAGTTACATTATTTGCAAATCAAATCAAAACATTATCAATTAATAAATGTACTCATGTTTTCAACATTAATTAACCACCATTGTTTTGGTGAAGATGCAACTAAAAATTAATTGCATCTTTAAGAACATAATCTACCATATCGGATTCCAAAGAATTAACTCTAAAGTGCTGCCGTAGGGTAGGTCAAATTAGAAGTATATTTTTGAAATCCTATTACCAAGAAGAACAACCTTGAATCGACCTAAATGGACCTACTCCGTGGGGAGGATGAAATCAATTATGTCTTAAGGTGCCCTAATGGTGTTATTCTAATGATAGAGACCAGTAAGTTGTATTGTCAGACAACCCTCTTCCACTCATTATTTTACAATAAGTATGTATTTTATTAATATATAAAACTTCTCATGCTTTATAATTTCTTAGTAAAATTAAACAATTTGATTCACTAAGCTCAAATAAAATAATTTTAAGCTTCCTATAATTTTAAATTCTTTAAAATTATTGGCTCAAAATAAAACGGTGAAATTATCAAAATTTAATTCACATATTATCACATCTTTACAAATAAAGTTTAATCACATTAAAATTATTATAATACAAATCAATATTACAGGTAAAACACTTTTAATATAATGCATGAATGCGTATGTATGCATGCTATGTGCTAATAAATTGAGTAGGCACTTATCTATCAAATATGGTATGTTACATGCATGGAAATATTATGAACATTATCAAACATAATATAAAATAATACGCAATTGGCAATTGAGAGGGGATTTGGGCAGATTCCTTGAATATTTAAAATTACAACTAATTGAATAAATGAATAAGTTAAATTCCTAATCTAATAAATCTTCATACCCTTCAATCTTGATCTGGATCTTCTTCAGGTGTTGGAGGACTCGTTGGAGGGATTGAGAACACATCCAATTAAGTTTTTTAAAACAAGATGTCAGTGAACTAGGGAGTGTGCTCTAACCGCAGCCTTGCAAAAAGTAGTTGTAGCAAGCCCACAGCACTGCATAGTATAGCCATGCAATAGTGCTGCCAAACAATGATGGCCTTGTCACAGCCACAGTCTCAAAATGCTATTGTCTACTTGAAGTGGCAAAAGGTCCATAGATTTGGCTTGTTGCTAGGCTTTTTTGCCATGATTTAGCATATTAAAAAATGAGAAAGTTTGTAACACCCCGAAGTTAATTAAGTATAATTAGAGTATTAAATGGTGGATTAGTATGCCATAATGTCATTTTGATTCTTTTAATGATTTTTAATTATTTTTAATTATTTTTAAGTGCTATTTTAAATTTTAAAACAAAACAATTCGTCAAATGACCAACACGTCCTTTTGAAAAACCACGTACTGTACACACGGTTTTCCTTCACTAGTTTTGTCTTCCTTTCCTCTATTTATTTAACTCTTCCTCTCTCTCCTCTCATTTCTCACTCGCCCACTCTCTCTCCTCTCTCACTCTCTCGGATTCTCTCACTCTCTCTCATTCTCTCTCCAAATTTTTGATTAAAAATTTGATTTCAAGCTTCGGGATTGTGGATTGAAGGCTCGGGAACGTAATTGAGCAACCACAAACTCGATTCAAGCTTCGATTCAAGGTTAGTTTTCAAAATTTCAAAACTTTTTACATTTTTCAAATTTTCTTCCATTTTGAAATCTAAGAGTTTCTAAGCCTAGAAAAGCTTCAATCTAAGTTAGATGGACTTAGATTAGCTAGAATACAAACCTTGTTTGAACAAAAACGAATTGAAATCAAGATTTTTCATTTTTCCTTTATTTTCTCTATTTTTGGATTTTTGTGAAAATCTTGTTTAAAACTTCTTTTAATTCATTAAAAAGTGTTCTACTATGATTTTCTATTGTTTATGATGATTACCCATGCCTGAAAATTGAGAAAACAGGTTAGATTTGAAGATTTGAATTTGGGATGCCGAGACCCGTGCATGAAAAATTCTAGAATTTTTCTAGATCGACAGGCCGAACTTCATGTTCGGCAGGCCAGATTCAAGGGATCGGCAGGCCAGATTCATCCGACCGGCAGGCCGAACCTGGAGATGTTCGGCCGACCGGACCTGCTCTTTCGGTAGGCCAAACTGTGCAGTTCGGTAGGCCGAACCAGGACGAGAGGCAGGCCAACCAAGCATGGTGTAATTTTGTGATTTTTCACCCGTTTTCACCGTTTTGAACCCCGATTGAAATTTCAACTTTATAAAATGATTTTATAAACCTAAAAGGCACACTAGGACACCATGAGATGATTTAGTATCATAAGATACTTCAGGTTAGATACTAATGAACTAAGTTACTATGCATTTAGGATTTGTGCGTGGATCCATGGAGCTAACGTATAGCGGACCGGGATTACAGTGTGGGGCATCGACATGGATATCGAGGTAGGACTTCTACCCCTCTTCCTTGGTAGCCTTATTTCAAAATGATTTAAGCCAAAAATGGATTTTATCAAATGTTTTCAATGACTGATTGGGAAATGATTTTGTTTAAATATCTTTACAAGCGGTTGCTTGAGAAAAGCTCATAATGAATTTCATAATGAATGTAAATGATTATATATGGTAAAGAAGAGATTTTATTAATCAAAAGATATATATATATATATTTGGGGGCATGATGCCATATCAGAGATCGGGTCGTGTAGTGAACGACCTTGGGGGCAGGTCCCGAAACCCAGCTGGGCCACTTCGGTAGTGAATAATTGGTTTGCCCGAGAGAGCTTACAAGGTATTCTTGACAAACTGATTTCAATGGGATTTTATTTAATGAAAATATTTATTTGATTTATTTATTTGTTTAATTGTTCTAGCTCGTTTTCTATATATTTATCTAATTTACGAAATTTCTTTTAAAGTTGAATAATTTCCAAATATAGTCCTACTGAGCCTTTCGCTCACGATTTATTTGTTTTAAAATCTTAACCCTAGGTGGACATCAGCTTAGGATCGAAGAAGAGTCCGCCGACCGGACTTACAATCAATAGAAGATTTGGGTAGGTTGTACTGTAGCAAGTAAGGCATGTAAACTTTTATCTTTTTTTTTTACTTGGACTGTGGTTGTATTGTAATATTGACAGTACTACATGTGTGTGCACAATATGTGGGCCAATGGGACCCATACTCGTTCCACCTCACATTTAAATATTTTTAATGTTCTTTTATTTGCTTAATTATTAGAATGGTTTATTTTATTTCCTTAATTATTCTATTCAAACGATTTAAAATTTCTTCAAATTTATTTATAAATTTAATTATAAAACCTATTTTTAACTAAATCCTTATTTAATTAACTTAATTAAACCACCATGTCACCTCCCGTACTCCGGGGCATGACAAAGTTACATAGAATTCCCCCTAAATGGCACCACTTATTAAAATTGCCCTTCTCTTTTCCCCTTTTCAAAACTACCCTTTTTCTTTTTTTATTATTATTTTAATTTGACATTTACTATTTTGCCAATTCCTCAATCTGATCAATTTAACTCTAAAACAAACCTAGATAGATCAAATCAAAAATTTCTCTCCTCTCTCCTCTCTTTATACCAATTGTTCCATCCTCTCTCTACCTAATCTCCCTATCTCTCTCTCTCTCTTTCTTCTTTCTCTTCGATTTGCTTCTAGTCTGATGATGAAGATCTTGAGTTTGTCTTAGTTTGATGGTTTCGCCACTATGATCTTCTCTATCGAACACAAGAAAAGTCACTTCTTTTTCTCCTCCAGCAAAGTCGTTTTTCCCTCAAATCAATGCAATCGTGTGGAGCTCATTCATTGTCCATGGAGAACCCACCGTCGTGGATACACTAGATCTGTCTGTTAGAAAAGTAGTATGCAGTGGAAATTAAAATTTTTTATATCAGAGTATTTTTCAAAATATAAGTTTGACACACTATATACATAAATTAACTAGATCTTACTAACTTTTAAATGCTCAAGAGCTCCTTCAATCTGTTTAGAGAAGAACGTTCTAGAAAAGCTTCAACCAACTAGTCTTATTTGCTATTCTTTATCGACAATTGGTAAGTGTGTTGGCATACTCATACAACTCTTCCCTAATGACTCTTCTTCGAACCAATTATGAAATACCCAGAACTACTGTTCCTGATTTGTGAACAATAGCTCTTTAACGGAGTTTTAGAGACTCACAGAATCGAGTGCTCACCCTTGATCTCTCAACTAATCTGAATAACCTATGAGTCTCACTCCCTATTTATAGAGGTCGGTCCTATGGTCAGTCATTATTAGATAAGACCTCAAAATTTGAGTTTGAATTAGTTTCCGAGTCTAATCCACTTAATTAGAGTAAGACTCTAACTGCCACGGTTGACCATGTTACAAAGGCATAGTCAACTGCGCTGTCACTGATCCGAGTTTGAATTTAATTCAAACTCTATAGGTTGATCTGATAGATACTATCTCAACCAATTGGATAATTCCTATCTTATTAGTTCTAGGTATCTTTCATAGAGCCTAAATTTTAATTCAAATAACCCAATAGAGGAGATTGGCATCATTTCTTGATCCCAAGCAAGCCAAGAGGTATGAATATAGATATTGAACACTAGAAACATCTATCTTTTCCTCACCAATTTGTAAAATCTTGCTTTTCCTTAATAAAATTGATGAGCGCTAGCTACCTTTGTGAATTTGTCAGCTCCATTTTAAGTTTGGTTTTGTTCAACAATTTTATCTAGCCAAAGTTTCACATTTCTATAGTTTAGTATAGGTTGTTGACTTGATTTGTTCTTGTTTTTCATACATTGAATCAGGGGAATAAAGGATTCAAATGGATTTTTTAGTTGGATTCTTCGATTTAAAGGGCTAGATAGGAATCAAAATCAAAAGTAAACATGAAAGAACACTTGGATCTTTCTATCTTTTTTTTTCTTGTTTTTATTTGTATGATAATTTGTATAATTTGGTCATTTTTGTGTAATGATTTTATAATATTATTTTGTAATGACTTTGTAGAAAAAAAATGTAACATGGTGGTATTTGTTAAAAAAAAAGATGATATTTTTTTATAGTAATGTTTTTTTACAAAGTTTCAGCAAGTTTGGGGATAAAATTTGGTCAATTTCGTGTTAAAACCTGGTGGCTTCCTGGTAGTTCTAGCGGGTTCTAGGATAGAACCTAGCTGGTTCTAGCTAGGTCGGAGAAAGAACCTGACAGGTTCCGAGATGGAATCTGATAGGTTCAAAAAAATATATTAAAATCTAGTAGGTTCTAAGTTGAAACCTAACAGGTTACAACCGGATACCCACACCTACAACTAGAGGCGGTTGGCGCTTCTTTGTTTCAAAAAAATACATTAGAATACTTGGAACTTGGTAGGTTACAACTAGGCACTCGCATCAACAACTAGAGGCGGTTTGTGTTTCTTTGTTTACAAAAATATTAGAATTTGGTAGATTCCAAGTAGGAACTTGGCTAGTTACAATCTAGCACCCCACTCTTATAACCAGAGGCAGGTTTCGGTGGGTTCTATGATGAAACCTGATGGATTCCAAGATAAAACCTAACATGTTCTATGACAGAATTTGGTAGGTTTCGGGACAAAACTTGGAAGGTTTCATTTTCAAAATGAAGGATAACTTATTCTTTTAATAAATCTTCAATTTCCAATAAAGGGGTGGTTTAAATAAGTAGTTTTTTGGAGGGCATTTTTAATAAGGTGGTGCATTTGGATGCATTCTTGTAAGTTGCCCTTAAAAATTGAGTCAAAATTCAACTTTCAAATCATATGTTGTACTATTATATGTGATCTAGTCATGTTCTTTTAGGGCTTGACTTTTAGGCCTTACTATATTGATGTGGAACAAATAGTGAAAATAGCAAAAGCGGTAGAACCGTGTATACCAAAAATTTTCATAAAACTTTTGGTCATACTCTATAGCTAGATTAATTAATACACAATCAATATGTAAATATAAATAAATAACAAATCTCTTAAAGCGATTAAGTATGATAACTTCAACCTTTTGACATGTTAGAACTTCCACGCCGATTCTCCAGTTACTTGAACGAACGTGTGGGCGCTCAGGTTTATGGGAAGGAATCATACACTCTCCAATTTAGGTCCTTAGTTTGTACTCAACACGTGAGAAACCAATGTGTGGCTATAGAGAACACTTCTCTCTAGACTTTTTGTCTCAAACTCTTGAAGAGAAATTGGAATTGGAATGATTAAAAGAGCTCTCCCCAAATAATTCATAATTAGAGCTAGGTAAAATCCTTCAACCTCTCTAATTATATCTTTATCCTTGAGTACCCTTGACTCTCTAATTAATAATAAATTCATGAACTTGATCATGAATTGAGTGCTCTTATTATACAAGATATGAATCATTACTTAAGAGAATTATTTATCTGCTTCTTACTAGAGAAGGAATGAATTCCATCTTGTAATATTAACATTCTCAACTACTTATTTCACTATGCCTTCAAAATACAAGGGGTAGGATTAGATTCTTAAATCCATACCGAGTAAATCAAAAGTCATATTTCCTTAAATTGGAGTCTGTTAATAACTTAGGATTAAGATCATCTTATATATAACCACGGTTCATGTGATAAGAACTTGCTATATTTTAACGAAAATTATTTAACTATTCATATCACATCATGCCCCAGTCCTACATAATCTCATTAATTATGTACAATGTACGCATTTAACAACTCACTACATTAACGGCTCGAATAAGACCATTCCATTCTTAATAAAAATGACCTACGCTAGTAATGCTCAATTAATAGAAATGATCGTTCCATTCTTAATAGAAAAGACCTGCACTAGTAATGCTCAATTAAAGATTCCATACTTTAATTAAATAATTAGTTCTAATAACTAATTATATGTTACTTATTATTATAATTATCATCCTTAAATATTATCCTCCTCGTATACAATACTTATATACAATATTTAAGGTCACATATATAATTATAGAATTTTAATGATATTCATAAAGTATTCAAAATAAATATACACACAAATATAATAAAGAAATTCAATTTGTTTATTTATAAATGTGTCCTTGATAAACATCCTATGCTTTAAAGATATCTATCCTAACACTCCCTCCCTCCATCTCTCCCTCTTACAAAACATAGTGTCTTAAAACAGTAGTAGGCTTCCACTATAAGAGATGTAATAGAAGTTCATTGATTGTTGATCTTGATTAATTTGTTTTTTTACATGTTTTATTCTTTTTTTTTTTCTAATTCTCACTATCTCCATTGTGAAAGCATTAAGAAATCTCCAAGGAGTAGTACAGATTTGTTGTAAATAGGGCAGAGCTTAATGAAGCACTTTAGTTTGATTATTTTTTGTCTTTGGTGGTAATTTTTTTTGTTAATTATATTGACGCCATTTATGTTTTGCCAAAATATCATAGACACTCCATTGACTAAAACTAATTACATTGACATTCTTTAGATAAAACCTTATTTACTTTTGATATAAAATGAAAAAAATACCCTTTTAATATTGGCCATTCATTTAAAACACTAAATCAAAAGCATTAATTTGATTCATACAATTAAAAAGCCTAAATTTGAAGAAAATATTAAGAAAAAACAAAGAGAGAGGAAGAGGCCAGCCATGGAGGTCCCAGCTATCCCGCAACCAATCACTCAACCCATCCCCTAATACACCCTATCGTGCCCTCCTAGCATTACCCATCCTACCCATTGCCCACACTTCCTACTGCTGTTGCCCACCCTGTCGTGCACCTCCCTCATCCCCGTCCCCCCAATGTCATCCACTCGCCCCATCCCCATCATGCACCCTGCCATGGCCCACCCTGACGCCTACCCTCCCCATCCTACCACCCCACCCATTGTAAAATTCTAGGCACCCCATCGCCCATCGCACGCCAACGCGCCTGCCTGCCTAGTGCCCCCCACATAATCGATGTCTCTCATATTGAAAGAGGAAGAAAGAAATCAAGAAAAAAAGATAGCGAGAGAGAATCAGAAAGACGATTAAGGGTTTTTTTTTTTAATTTTTTTGTTTTCATTTTTACGTTTTTATTTTTCTAAAAATTATCTAGTTTTATATTTTTTTTATAATTGTGTTATTTTTAAGCTTTCATGGAAAAATAGAGCATTTATTATTACCCAATTTAGTAGGATCTAGTTAGTTTAAAACACTCAAAATACTAATTTACAAAGAAAACATCACATTTTAATTTTTTGAAAAATTAAAAAGAAATTCTTTTATGAGAGTGAAAATTATAACTAAAAGTAAGTAAAAATCAATTATAATTTTTTTTGACACAATGACGGTAACAATTCATTTCAAACCATATATATTGGTAAAAACCTTTTTTATGTCCCTTAAAAAAAAACCTTTTTTAATGCCTAGATGGGCATTTTTGGCTTTTTGAAAAAATTAATGATCAAACATTGGTAAACTTTAACAGTCCATTAACAGGGGGTGTCTCTGTAATTTTTTTAAAAGTTAGGGGTGATTATGCAATTAGCTTTAGTCAAAGGAGTGTATCTATTATTTTGACAAAACATAGAGGGTGTGAATGTAATTCATCCTTTTTTGCATGATATATTCACATTTTAAATCTTTTTTGCACCTCATGTGGTCAGTTAAGACGTAACAAGTCGACTTGCCCCCTTAGAACAACACCATCAGAAGTGAGCATAGCAAATGCCGACACGACCCAACCCAAAAAGCGAAAAAAGGTTAAAAAGGATGCATCTATTGATTCACAACGAGCTTCATTTTTACTTCAAAAATTATATTATAGTTTGTGAGTATCATTTATGTTTTATTATTAATGCATATTTGAATTTATATTTAGAACATCAAATATTTGAATTTATATTTAGAACATCAGATATTACAAGAAAACTGAAAAGTTAGTAGAGAAGCTCTACCTAACCATGGAGGTCCACATTTACTCTACTTTAAAGTATAGAGATACTCTAACAAATAGTAGAGATCAATGTAATTCCATTTTTTAGAAAAAATCAACATGATTTCTTTCCTTAAAAATTTCAGGTATTTTGATTAAAGTTTTGATCTAACAAAATTTACCAAGTTATAAAAAAATAAAAAAGGGGGCATAAAATTGAATTGCTCTACTACCTGGTAGAGATTCTCCATGCCTGGTAGAAACTTTAATTTCTAACTCTATCACCCATAGAATGTCTCTACTAGATAGCAAAGATTATTTAAAAATTTAATTAAACAAAATACCAATTTAGGAAAAAATGTTTTTAATCTTAATAATTGATGTTTTAACTTAAAAGAAGGTTAGAAAGTTTAGTAAGTTAGAAAAGTCTATCATTTTACTTACTAGTTTTGTTTGATGAAGTTTACTATGTATGAAATGTCAACAAGGCAATCACATATACTTGTGTTTTGAGTATTTTAAAATTCTACCTTAAAAAATCAACTAGACATAATATTTCAAGCATTTTGATTAAAGTTTTGTTCTACCAAAGTTTAGCAAGTTATGAAAAAGGGTATAAAATTGAACTACTCTATTGCCCTATAGAGATTTTCTACATGCAGTAGAGACCTTTAATTTCCGACTCTACCGTTGATAGAGTATCTCTGCTAGACGATAGAGATTCTTAAAAAATTTAATTAAATAGAACACCAATTTAGAAAAAAAAATTTAACCTTAATAATTGATTTTAATTTAAAAAAATTAAAAAGTTTAGTGAGATAGAAAAGTTCTCTTTTACTTGCTAGTTTTATTGATGATGTTCACTAAGCAAGAAATGTCAACAAGACAACACATGTACTAGTGCTTTTGAGCAAAAAATTCAATAAGACATAATATTTCAAGTGTTTTGATTAAAGTTTTGATCTAACAATGTTTATCAAGTTATAAAAAAAGGGCATAAAATTGAATTATTCTACTGCAAAGTAGAGATTCTCCATGCCCAATAGAGACTTTTAATTTCTAACTTTATCATCAGTAGAGTGTCTCTGTTGGGTAGTAGATATTATTAAAAAATTTAATTAAACAAGGTACCAATTTAGAAAAAAAAATATTTAACCTAAATGATTAATGTTTTAATTAAAAAAAGAGTTGAAAAGTTTAATAAGTTAAAAAAGTCCATCGTTTTTGACTTACTCATTTTATTTGATGAAGTTCGATGTGCAAGAAAATGTCAACAAGACAATTTCAAATACAAATGCTTTGAGTATTCTGAAATTTTAGCTCAAAAAATCAACAAGACACAATATTTCTGGCATAAAATTGAATTACTCTACTGTAAGGTAGAGATTCTTCATGCCTAATAAAGACATTTAATTTTCAACTTTACTGTGGGTAAAGTGTCTCTACCATGGACAGTAGAGATTATCCTTACTTACACCTTATAAGATTACAATATGTAAATTTGCCATAATATTTCTCACATATTGAGTTCATAATGGTTCAGTACATTTGATCAACTAAACAATTGACATAATTATATCATTAGTATCAATGCAAATCTATATTAAAAAAAAATAATACAAATAATTTTTTAAGGGTTCTAATCATTAAAAAAAAATCAACAACCATCTTTGGTCTAAGGAACGAAATAGTCCCGTCACTTAGCATATCGAAACTAATCCTTGCAAAGTCCAACTCTATATATTTGATTGTATATAATGCACAGTCTTCCTTTTTTGAGATTTAGTTAGAAAACACAATAACCAATAAACCAAATATATTACATTTTAGTTTTGAACATAAACTTACTTGTTGTTTTGAGGAATACTTTTGATACGCTCAAAAGGCCAATGATCTGTTGATCTTTTATTGAGATTGGGAAACATGCACTCTACTTTAGAAGATACGACATCATGGAGCAAAGTAGTGTCATATAGGCTTCTACTTCATGTTCAGCACTTACAGACACATTGTAACCAAATATTAAAAAGTTGCACTTATGCAACTACAACCCAATAGTGTTCACTAATAATTAAAAAAAAAGGCATCTATAATGCTTTCATGTTTTTTCAAGATTTGCCTAACTTTAGTATGCGACCGTTATAGTATGCCTGCAAATTGTTTCTAATCGTTTAATGTTTGTCATTGATTTCCTACTTGACTTGCATCAAAGTTTTGAGCAAAAAAATATTGGGAGACAAAAATAATGGAACTACTTGTCTTGTTGTGTTTCATTGTAGCAGCCAAGTTTGAAACACACAGTAAACGTACTAAGCGAACATTGAAGTAAAATTTCATCCAAATACAAATGAAACATGCAATAAGTAAACCAAAATTTTAAAATTAAACTATCATAAGCTCTTAATTAAAACATCAATTATTAAGGTTAAAAGAATTTTTTTCCTAAATGGGTACCTTGTTTGATTAAATTTTTTATAATCTTTACTGCCCAATAGAGACACTTTATTGACAATTGAATGAAAAATTTAATGTCTCTACTAGGAGTAGGAAATCTCTATCATACAGTAGAATAATTCAATTTTATGGCCTTTTATTTTTTTAAAACTTGACAAACTTTGTTATATCAAAACTTTAATTAAAGTATCTGAAATTTCTAAGATAAAAAAATCATGCTGTTCTTTCTCAAAAAAGAAATAGAGTCAAATTGATTTCTACTATTTGGTAGACAATCTCTACTTCGTAGTATGTATTCTATTTTGATTAAAGTTTACATGTGTGTATTCTATTGTGTACTTTCTTCTACGCTAGAAAATCTATAACTAAATTAGTTTCGTTTCATGTAGTTTATATAAATCTTTAATGTGTCTTCATTGGACTTTCTATAATGCCTCATTATTTAGTAAAATTTATAGATATCATGTAGGTTTAAGCCATATAGTGTCACGCCCCAGAGTACGGGAGGTGACGTAGCAGTTTAATTTCATTAATTAGATGAAGATTTAGTTAAAACTTAGGTTTTAGAATTAAAATTTTTTAATAAAAATATGATAATTTAAAAATCCTTTTAAAGCAGGCAATTATAATAATCAAACAAATAAAAATAAAAAGTGGATAATGAGAAAATAATAAAGAAACAAGGAGAAACAAAAATGGGTCCCACTGACCCACATTTGTACACACACATAGTATTGACAATATTAAATTACAACTACAGTCCAAAATGAAGAAAAAGAGAGTTAAGGTTATACATGCCTTAATTTTTTATAATTTAAATGACCTACTGGGTTCACCTACGGCTCAAATGTCCTGCCCGTGGACTCTTCTCCAATCCTAAGCTGATATCCACCTAGGGGAAAAGATTTTAAAACAAATAAAAAGTGAGCGAAAGGCTTAGTAGGACTGTAATTTAAAAACATTTAATTTTAAATGAAAATTTCATTATTCAAATAAATATATAGAAAATGAACTAGAACAATTGAATAAATGGATGAAAATTTAATAAAAGTTTTCTTACCAAAACAGTTTATTGGTCGACCAGAAAGAATACCATTTTTTTTCCTAGGCAAACCATATAAGTAACACCACCGTAGTGGCCTAGCTGGATTTCGGGACCTGCCCCCAAGGTCGCACACTACACAACCCAATCTCTGATATGGCATCATGCCCCAAAAAATATATATATATACATATCTTTTCATAATTATTAAAATCTCTTTTTACCAAATATAGTCATTTACATTCATTATGAGGTTTATTATGAAAACCACCTCAATTCTACTGTTTATAAAGACATTCAAAAAAAATCCTCTTTCAATCAGTTATTGAAAACATTTTGATAAAAATACATTTTTGGCCAAAATCATTTTAAAACTAGATTATCAAGAAAGAAGGGTAGAAGTCCTACCTCGATACTCGTGTCAGTGTCTCACATTGAAATCTCGATCCGCTATAAGTTAGCTCTGCGGATCCACGTACAACCTTAAATGAAAACTAGGTCTATAAGTATCAAGTGTGAGATATTCTATGTTACTAAATCATCTCATGGTGTCCTAGTGTGCCATTTAGTTTTATGAAATCATTTTACAAAGTTAGAATTTCAATCGGGGTTCAAAACAGTGAAAACTGGTGAAAAATCATAAAATTTCCACCATGCCAGTCGGCCTGCTGATCGCCCTGGTCTTGCTGGCTAAACTTTTCCACGTTCGGCCTACCAGACAGATGAATTCGGCTTGCCGAACCCTTTGAATCCGGTCTGCCAAACACGAAATTCGACCAACCGATATGGAAAAATTCTAGAATTTTTCAAGTATGGGATTTTGGCCTCTCGAGCCCAAATCTCTATTTCAACCTATTTTTCTCAATTCTCAGGCATAGGTAACATCAATAGATGATAGAAAAACATCGTAAAACACTTTGGAACCAATTTAAACAAGGTTTGCATAAAGATTTTGAAAAATCCTGAAATTAGAGAAAAATAGAGAAAAATGAAAATTTTGATTTAAATCCATTTTTGTTTAAACAAAGCTTAGATTCTAGTTATTCTAAGTCCTTCTAACTAGGATTGAAGGTTTTCTAGGTTCAAATAAGCTTAAATCTCAAAATGTAAGAAAAATTGAAAATTTAGGAAAGTTTTGAAAATTTGAAATCTAACCTTGGATTAAGCTTTGAATCAAGTTTGTGGCTGCCAAACCATATTGCCAAGCTCCCAATCTAGTTGAGAAGAAAAGCTTGATCTCAAATTTTTGAATTAAAAGTGAGAGGGAAGGAAGAGAGAAACGGGTAAAAAGAGAGGGAGAATGAGAGCTAAGAGTGAGAAGAGAGAGAGAGACGGAAGAGTGAGTGAGAGTAAAGGGAGAGGAGAGAAATAAATAGAGGGCAAGGAAGAGCAATCTATGGAAGGAAAACCATGTCCTGCACATGGTTTCTCCTTCATGGGACCTATTGGTCATTTTGATAAATTGTTTTGTTTTAAAATTCAAAACAACAAATAAAATAATTAAGAGTAATTGAATACCATTAAAATAATAAAAAATATCATTAATTTAGGAATCCTACAAAGTAATCAAAGTAAGTTTAAAATACTCATTATGGCACACTAATCCCCCATTTTATATACTAATAACATTTAATTAATTTCGAGGCATTACAACTCTCCACCCCTAAAAGAAATTTCGCCCTTGAAATTTACAAATTGATTCAAACGCAAAACAAATGCAGATACAACTCCTGCATATTCGACTCTGACTCCCAAGTGGCTTCATCAACCTCATGATGTTGCCACACGACCTTAACTAACAAGATCTCATGACGGTGTGAGTTGATCACTTTTCGATCGATGATCTAGATTGGCCCTTTTGCATACGTCGTGTGTTCCTGAATCTATACGTCTTGGAACGAGACGATCTTGTCTTGCTCAGGCAGACACTTACGAAGCATCGACATGTGGAATATGTCGTGAACATGTGAAATTTTTGAAGGAAGGTTGAGTCGATGAGCAACCATACCCACGCGTTGAGTAATTTCAAACGGTCCAACATATCTTGGCATGAGTTTACCACTTACTCCGAACCACATGATGCCTTTGTGAGGCAATATCTTCAAGAGAACAAAGTCTCCTACCTCGAATTCCAAGGGTCGATGTCTTCTATCTGCGTAACTCTTCTGTCGACTCTAAGCTGCTTTCAACCGATCCCAAATCACAGTTACCTTTTCATTACTATCGCGAATCTCGTCTAGCCCAAGAATAACTATATCTTCTGGTTCAGCCCAACATATCAGTGACTAACACGGTCATCCATATAGTGCTTCAAACAGCGCCATGTTAATGCTCGATTGATAGCTGTTGTTGTATGCAAACTCCACCAAATGCAAATATTTCTCCAATTCCCGCTGAAGTTCAACGCACAGGCATGCAACATGTCCTCAAGAAACTGAATGACCTGCTCAGATTGCCTATTGGTTTGAGGATGAAATATTGTGTTGAACTTCAAATCTGTACCTAAAACCTCCTGAAAGCTCCACCAGTACTTGGCATTGAATCTACTGTCTCTATCTGATGTGATGGACAAAGGAACTCCATGGACAAAGGAACCTCGAGAACTCTCCTCGAACAAGTCAATCTGAACGAAATAAAATAAGTTGATTTCGTTAACCTGTCAACCACGACCCAAATCGCATCATGTCTTTGCTCTGTCCTTGGCAATCTGGTAAGAAAATCCATCGTGATATGTTCCTATTTTCACCTTGGAATAAGAAGTGGCTGAAGTTGACTTGTAGACTTCTAATGCTCGATTTTCACCTAAAGACAAGTCGCACACTTGGCTATGTATTCCTGGACATCCTTCTTCATACCTCTCTACTAATATTCCCTCTTTAGATCACGATACATCTTCGTACTTCTTGGATAAATAGCGAACTGAGACTTGTGGGCTTCTTCTATAACAACCTTCGTTACTTCCGGGATTGTTGGAACTGCTAGACGCTCCCTAAAGTACAATGATCATCCGTATGTATCTCCATTCTTCAAACTGCTCTCCATTTTGAATTCGCATCTAGATACCCTAAAGGTGCTGGTTTTGCCACTGATTCTGCTTCACCATCTGAACAAGCACTGGGGTCGTCTCCATGTGATACACCAAAATGCAATCATAGTCTTCATAATACTGTAGCCCGAACTCATTCACTATTGCATCTCTTTTCCAATCTTAAAGAGCCAAACATGCCAATATCCCTAAAGACTTCCAACTGAGCACATCCGCGACTACATTAGCTTTCCTAGGATGGTACTGTAGCGCGAAATCATAATCCTCCATGTAGTCCATCCACCTTCGCTGCCTTAAGTTGAAATCCCTTTGAGTGAACAGGTACTTCAAACTCTTGTGGTCGGAGAAAATCTAAAATGTCACCCCATACAAATAACATCTCTAGATCTTTAGCGTATGAATTACACTACAAGCTCTAAGTCGTGAGTAGGGTAGTTTTGCTCATGAGGTGGTAGCTGTCTCGATCCGTATGCTACAATGCATCCATGTTGCATCAACACGCATCCAAGCCTGCATCTTGAGGCATCTGTATAAACTTTGTATGGCTCTTCACTATCGAGAATGATCAAAACTGGAGCTCAAGTCAGTCGATTCTTTAGTTCTTGAAAAGCTGGCTTAGATTCTTCATCCTACTCAAATTTTATATTCTTCCTGATCAATCTTGTCAACGGTATTGCTATCTTCGAGAAATCTTTTACAAACTTCCTGTAATACCCTACAAGTCCTAAGAAGCTACTGATTTCTATCACATTTTTTGGTCGTTCCCATTCCACTATGGCTTCTACCTTAGACGGATCCACTGAAATACCATGCTTGGAGATGACATAACCCAGAAATTTGACCTCTATCAACCAAAGTTCACACTTTCCTTCTTAGCGTGCAGTTGGTGCTCCCGCAAAGTCTAAAGCATGATCCTGAGATGCTGCTCATGCTCCTCCTAAGTCTTAGAATAAACCAAGATATCGTCAATGAACACGATCATAAACTGATCCAAAAAAGCCCTAAATACCCTGTTCATCAAATCCATGAAGGCTGCTGGAGTGTTCGTTAATCCAAACGGCATCACCAAAAACTCAAAGTGTCCATACCGGATCCTAAAAGCTGTTTAAGGAATGTCCTTTTCCTTAATCCTAAGTTGATGATACCCTGACCTTAAATCTATCTTTGAGAAGTACCACAAACCTCCCAACTGATCAAATAATTCATCGATCCTGGGCAGAGGATACTTGTTCTTCATCGTGACCCGATTCAACTGTTGATAATCTATACATAACCTGAGGGTTCCATCATGTTTCTTTGGAAACAAAACCGGTGCTTCCCATGGTGATGTACTATTTTAGATGTATCCTTTATCAACAAGCTCCTGAAGCTACTTTTTGAGTTCTTTCATCTCTATCGGTGCCATCCGATAAGGTGCTACGAAGATCGATGCTATTCTTGAGAGCAATTCAATACCAAATTTGATCTCCCAATGCAATTGTAATCCTGGAAATACGTTGGGGAAGACATCTTCAAATTCATCTACCGCTGAAATTGCTGCGTTTCTTCTCAAGGTGCTAGACTCTCCTTCTAGGTTCATGAGAAAGGCATAGCAAGCTGCGTTCTTCCACCCTCTGAGACATGCCCTTACGAGACACTCACTCATTGGCCGATCACCACCAACCTGATAAGTGATCTCCGTCCCCCTATCGGACACTAGGGTTACTTTCCTAAGTTGGTAATCTACCACTACATTATACCTAGACAACCAATCCATCCCTAGGATTACATCATATGAACTCATGGGGATTACAATCAAATCACTTTTCAAAACCTCATCCCCAATCTTCATTTTACAGGCTTTACATATACAATTTACATACACCAGCCCCAATGGTGAAGCTATAACTAAGGGTTCATCAAACTTTTCTATTTCTAATCCCAAGACATGTACAAAAGAGCTTGAAATGAGAGAATATGTGGCACCAGTATCAAATAGTATGTGTACTAAGGACTGAGAAACCATGATCTTACCATCGACAACCACGTCACTAGTCTGGGCATCTAAACTCCTCGATGTCATCATGTGAAATTGTGCTAGAGTTTTCCTTTTACCTCTACTAGCACTACTAGATCCTGGGTTTGTTGCCTAATACCGCTGTGATGGAGGCAACTACACACTAGCGATACTCAACGCTCGGTACTAAGGGGCATTACGCTGAAAGTTCTACAGTTAGTGTCCTTGTGCTGGATAGGGTAGTTGTTGAGGAGAGAACTAATGGAACTGGAGTTGAGGGTATTGCTGAGGCTAAGGTAGAGTCTGACACTAGGGCTAACGACTAGCTCCTTCTCTGGTTTGAATTCCAAGGAGAGCATTCTTGATCGGGCAATTCCTCTTGATGTGTCCGTACTGTTGACAATAATGGCAATGAAAGCTATAGGGGTTGTTGCGCCTGCTGCTGGATGAACTGCTGTTGCTGCTGTTCAAGCTATCCTATCTATTCTTTCCCGGAGGCAGTCGACTACTGATGTTCCTCCTGCCACTCCTCTATGGTCCTCCTAACGTCTTGGCTTGATTCTCACAGTACTACGCATAATCATTTTCCACTGATATTGCTGATGATACAAGCTCTCCAAAGTTCTTGAGTCATAGGGCAACCACCTGCCATCAGATAGGGGCTTTTGAGTCCTTCCTAAAACTTAATGCACTTATCAAGATTCAATGCCACTATAGAGGGAAAAAACCTGGCCAATTCATTGAACTTTGCCTCGTATTCCCGAACTGACATATCACCCTGCTGTAACCTATAGAATTCTGCCACTTTTTGGTCCCTGTATCCCTACGAAAAGTACCGATCATAAAACAGTTCCTCAAACCTATCCCCATAGATGTCACCATTATTTTCTATACATTTAGCTTGCTTCCACTAGGTATTGGCACCACCTTCGAACTTGTATGCTGCAAATTCCAAAAAATACTCTACTGGCAAGCCAAGAGTATCCAGATGCTTTACGATCGAATCTAACCAATATTCTATCACTTGCGGGTCCCTAGTTCCGTCGAAATTTGGTACAGACACACGTTAGAATTCTTTAAAGTACGAATGCCAACGACTAGCCTCAGAATCCTCTAGTCTTGCGCTTGTTGCCATCTGTTGGAATGCAACAAACATAGCCCTCATCATGCCCTAATCATTTCCAAACTCAGTGTCAGCTGTCGAACGACAACTAGGTGCCATTCTCTCATTTTTGAAAACAAAATTTAGACTGTCAGTGGTATTTCATTATCATACCTATGTGTGCACAATTCCCAAGGTTCATAACCTCGAGCTTTGATACCATTCTATCATGCCCCGAAGTATGGGAGGTGATGTGGTGGTTTAATTTCGTTAATTAGATGAAGATTTAGTTAAAACTTGGGTTTTAGAATTAAAATTTATTAATAAAAATGTGATAATTTAAAAATCCTTTTAAAGCAAGCATTTATAATAATTAAACAAATAAAAATAAAAAGTGGCTAATGGGAAAATAATAAAGGAACAAGGAGAAACAAAAATGGGTCCCACTGACCCACATTTGTGCACACATATAGTACTGACAATATTAAATTACAACCACAGTCCAAAATGAAGAAAAAGAGAGTTAAGGTTATACATGCCTTAATTTTTTATAATTTAAATGACCTATTGGGTTCACCTATGGCTTGAATGTCCTGCCCGTGGACTCTTCTCCAATCCTAAGCTGATATCCACCTAGGGGGAAAGATTTTAAAACAAATAAAAAGTGAGCAAAAGGCTCAGTAGGACTGTAATTTAAAGACATTTAATTTTAAATGAAAATTTCATTATTCAAATAAATATATAGAAAATGAACTAGAATAATTGAATAAATGGATGAAAATTTAATAAAAGTTTTTCTTACAAAAATAGTTTATTGGTCAACCAGAAAGAATACCATTTTGTTTTCCTAAGCAAACCATATAAGTAACACCACCATAGTGGCCCAGCTGGGTTTTGGGACCTGTCCCCAAGGTCGCGCACTACACGACCCGATTTCTAATATGGCGTCATGCCCCAAAATATATATATACATACATATCTTTCCATAATTATTAAAATCTCTTTTTACCAAATATAATCATTTACATTTATTATGAGGTTTATTATGAAAACCACCTCAATGCTACTGTTTATAAAGACATTCAATAAAAATCCTCTTTCAATCAGTTATTGAAAACATATTGATAAAAATCCCTTTTTGGCCAAAATAATTTTAAAACTAGGTTATCAAGAAAGAGGGATAGAAGTTCTACCTCGATACTCATGCTGATGTCTCACATTGAAATCTCGATCCGCTATACGTTAGATTTACGAATCCACGTACGACCTTAAATGAAAACTAGGTCTATTAGTATCTAACGTGAGGTATTCTATGTTACTAAATCATCTCATGGTGTCTTAATGTGCCATTTAGTTTTATGAAATCATTTTACAAAGTCAAAATTTCAATCGGGGTTCAAAACGGTGAAAACAGATGAAAAATCATGAAATTTCCACCATGCCGGTTGGCCTGCTGATCACCCTGGTCCGGCCAACCAAACTTTTCCAAGTTCAGCCTGCCAGACGGATGAATCCGGCCTACCAAACCCTTTGAATCCAGCCTACCAGACCCGAAGTTCGGCCTGTCGATTTGGAAAAATTTTAGAATTTTCTAGGCATGGTATTTTGGCCTCCTGAGCCCAAATCTCCATTTCAACCTATTTTTTGCAATTCTCAGGCATGGGTAACATCAATAGATAATCAAAAAAATCATAAAACACTTTGGAACCAATTTAAACAAGATTTGCATAAAGATTTTGAAAAACCCTAAAATTAGAGAAAATGGAGAAAAATAAAAAATTTTGATTTAAATCCGTTTTTGTTCAAACAAAGCTTAGATTTTAGTTATTCTAAGTCCTTCAAACTAGGATTGAAGGTTTTCTATGTTCAAATAAGCTTAAATATCAAAATGTAAGAAAAATTAAAAATTTAGGAAAGTTTTGAAAATTTGAAATCTAACCCTGGATTAAGCTTTGAATCAAGTTTGTGGTTGCCAAACTGTGTTGCCAAGCTCCCAATCTAGCGAAGAAGAAAAGCTTGATCTCAAATTTTTGAATTAAAAGTGAGAGGGAAGGAAGAGAGAAATGGGTAGAAAGAAAGGGAGAGTGAGAGCTGAGAGTGAGAGGAGAAAGAGAGATGGGAGAGTGAGTGAGAGGTAAAGGGAGAGGAGAGAAATAAATAGAGGGGAAGGAAGAGCAATCTGTAGAAGGAAAACCATGTCCCGCACATGGTTTCTCCTTCATGGGACCTATTGGTCATTTTGACAAATTGTTTTATTTTAAAATTCAAAACAACAAATAAAATAATTAAGAGTAATTGAATACCATTAAAATAATCAAAAAAATCATTAATTTAGGAATCCTACAAAGTAATCAAAGTAAGTTTAAAATACTCATTATGGCATACTAATCCACCATTTTATACATTAATAACATTTAATTAATTTCGGGGCGTTATATATGGTCAGAAGATAATCTAACCCAAAATGAGGAAATAAATCATTATTAAGAATAAAAGACAAGTCTAGAAAAAAGAAACTATAAGTAATGTCTAGTACGCATCTTCGATTAAACGTGAAGAAACCTTCTAACAAGTATAGCAATTCATTCTACAACTGTATATTTCTTTCCTTTTTTCCTTAAATATAAACATTAAACATAATTAAAACATATTGGGTTATATATTACAATTTAAATGTAAAACATCCTTAGTTTTAGCAATCAAAATAAACCGATCAACCAACTTTTAACAGATTTGCAACAAAAGTATTTCAAACATAAAATGAAAAAAAAACTATTGGTTAGAAGTGCATATAAAAACTAAATTAAAGGCTCTATAATTATCATATTATATAAATAAATAATTAAGCATAGATATAGTATAACACCAAAATGAGTATTGCAATAAGATGACATAAGAGAATAATAAAAAATAAGAAAGGACAATCATGGATGTTGAAAGATGTTAGTTATTTGAAAAGAGAAATAGGCATTAATCGTAATCAAGAACGAGAGAAGAAAAAGAAAAGCTTAGGAGAGTAGGAAGCAAGATCATCAATTGTCAAATAATGATCAATTTAATTGGATTAATTTCTTTTCATTTCGTTTGTCATTAATACATTACCTATAGAAACAAAACTAAATCAAACCACAAATAAAATCTTCTTTTTTTTGTTCTTGTTTTGTGTTCCAAAACAAGAACATCAAGCATATAAACTAGTAGGGTGTTTAACATGATGGTTAGAACCATTAGTTAGAACTATAAACAATATAGGATGTGAAGACTTTATACTGTAGCAACTTTTTTTCTTGTTACTCTAGCATGTGAGAGCTTTATAGAACATCAACCATTAGTTAGAACTGTAAACATTAATTGTTACTATAGCAACTTTTTAGAACATCAACAATTAGTTAGAACTATAAACATTATAGGATGTGAGAGCTTTATACTGTAGCAACTTTTCTTCTTGTTACTGTAGCATGTAAGAGCTTTACAGTATTCCTAAATGAAAAGTTGATTAGAACCAACTTTGTCAAACAGGCTATAGATATTATTTTTCTATGTCTGGGATAAAAACAACAACTCAATCATATAAAAAGATCATCCTCAGATCCTACTAAGGTCAAATTAGCCAAATCTACAAATAAAGGCTAGAATCACATCAATCTTGGAAAAAAAAAGTAACTTCAAGCAAATAAGGAGACAAGCAAGTGGAAAAGTCAACCAAAAGCAAATAATGAAGTTACCTTTCCTTTGTCAACTCTAAATCAACTCCAAAATTAGGCAACTAGAAGGCCCAATTTGTCGTATATATATATAGGATTGATCTCACAAATTTACACATTTTGTACCCTAAAGATTTACACTATCTCTCCTTATTTTTCTTATTTTTCTCTCTCTCATTCTCAACCACCTTCACTATTGTACTCTGCCTATTGTTAGACATGTATGCCCTAAGGAGTAAAAATGTAATATATGTTTTTGAAAACATTTTAATCAATAAAGAATTCATTTATTATTTAAATACCAAATCTTGTCCTCTTTACGTTCATATTTGTTGAATGTATGTTAAGCAAACAATAGTCTGAGACTGTTGGTCTAAACTTTAAGGATTGGGCATAGGATTGATCGATTATGCGAAAGACACAATTCCTAAGGTGATGGTGTAAATCATAAGATCCACAATCGGGAGAATAAAGTTAGGTGCTTTATTTATGTAAAGATTGCTATGTTGTCTATATCCCTATTAGGAGATGGTTTGTCTTGACCATCGGAGGTGGACTCCGTGAATAGAAACATTGGCACATTGTCATAGGTGACGATGTATTGGATCGGGACATAAAGTGAATTGATTTGGATTAATAATTCTATCTTAGCAAATCGATTCACGTTAGACAATCATTTGTATTGTTTCTTAAGCCTGAGATGAATAATGAGCCTATTGTCTTGACTTGTGTCTTTTGATGTACCAAATGGTGACACTCGCATTTTAATAGTGGTATGCATGTTGGTATGTTGGAGGTATGACTCTTGATAGCGTAGACTTGTTATTCATAGATATGGAATTCATAGCTCCTCTTTAGGAGTAGTGATATCCTCCTATATGCGTTACCCTGTAATTGAAAAACTAGAGCGCTCAACCATTTGGATACATAGGTGTAACCGAATGGTATACTATCTTTGGATGGTAAGTTTTCTGATGATGAAATAATGGAACGTAAGATATAAATAATCGAGAAGGTAAGACAAAACTTGTCCTTAAGCCGATTATGGATAATCTTATGAGGATACGATACACTATGAAATGTCATGGAGACTTAGCTACACAGGCTTCATAATTATATATAGTTAAGGAGTGCAACTCAAAGCCTTTAGTGGAGTAGCGTTGGAGTTGATAATTATGAAATGTATATCTGGGATATTGGGTTTCATAATTATCGGGAGTTTGAACTATATAGGTCTATTTGGTCTCCTTTGCTAGCTCACAAAATCCTGTAACGATACAGTATGCTTTTCCAATAATTGGTGACTTATGTTAGATTTATTAGATTTGTCAAAATTTGGAAGAATCAAATAATTTATGTCTATTTATCGGTTGAATTAATTTTATGACAAAATTAATTCAAAATAAACTTGTTAAGTTATCAAGATCAGATAATTCATGTCTGTTTATCGATTGGATTAATTTTGAATTAATTCAAGATAAACTTGTTGAATTATTAGGAATTCATTTATTTTCCTAGAGATTATCTAGATAAAGTTGTTTTAATTAAATAACTTCTCTATTGACACTTTATCCTATAGAATCTCGGGTGAAAAATAAAAGATTTGCTAAGATTTTTTATCGACAGTTCGGCATGCTGATGGGGCAAGTTCAGCATGCCGATTAGACAGATCGGTATGCCGATCGCGCGATAAAAAAATCACACGTTTTCACGCAGATTTCATCAAATATTGATCCAAATTTGATTCTAATTCAAATTTTGAGGCATTATCTGATAAGGACTAACTCCTGGACACAACCTCTATAAAAAGGTAATGAGTCTCACTATTATTTAGATTAGTTGAGAGATTAAGAGTGAAACTCTCTAAGAACTCTTGTTCACAAATCACGAACACTAGCTTTGGGTTCTCTCAATTGGTTGGAAGGAGAGTCACCTAGTGGAAAAGCTATACGTGTGAGCCCACACTCACTCCGATTGTGGATAGAGAATAGCAAAGAAGACCAGTTGGTTGAGGCTCTTCTAGAACGTTACTTCTCTTCACGAATTGTAGGAGTTCTTCGACATTCAGAGGTTAGTAAGGTCTGGTTAATTTATGCATATAGTTTATCAAACTTGTGTTTTAGAAAATACTCTAATATAAAATTTTTAAACATTTAGCTGCGTATTATTTTTCCTACAATTGGTATCAAAGCCATGGTTTTTGCATAAATTTACGAGTTTGTAATCATACTATATGTATAAATTATGTAATCTTTATCTCTCCTATGCTTGAATTTAATTTTATAGAGAGTTGACACTCTAGGTTTCTATATATTTTTATATGTTGTCATGGATTATATGGTGAATGTTTGTTAATTAATTATGGTTGATTAAATTATTATTTGATTATTTATTAATTAATTAATTTATACCGGTTATGGTTCCTTAGAGGTTAGATGTGTATCTAGTTTTTAAAGGTAATTAGATGGTGAACTATCATCTTTGTTTATGAATTATTATTTAATTTTAAATTTGTAAGAATTTTTTAATCAGGTAATCATTCGGAGCAGACGGACCTAGAAAATAGATGATGACGCTCCTAGGTATTTCCTGAGTCTCTAATTTTATGTTTTTTAATTGTTAAGAACAAAATTGATAAATTGCATAAGAAACTGTATTTTTCTGAAAAAGGTGGTTTCTACTCAGTCAGCATGCCAAACCCCTCAAGGTCGGCGTGTCGAAACCCTCTAGTTCGGTAGGCCGATGGTCATAGATCGATAGGCTAGACGTGAGGTTCGATAGGCCATCAATGGGTAGAAATCAAGAGGCTCTGGCGGCAAGCCAAATAGTCATGACTGGCAGGCCGACCTGAAAAGATCGACAAGTCGAAGGGTCATGACCGACAAGCCGATCATATAGATCGGCCTGCCGGCACAGAGTTAGAGATTTTTTAGTAAAGGAACAGTTTTTCATGTAGTTTTATTTTATTTTTGGAACAATTCTGAGAAACATTAAATTTGGATATGATCGAAAATATGAAGTATTTGATTGATACAGGATTGAACACTTGAATATGGGATTTACATGAAGAAAGATACAACTTAAGGATTCAAGGATGAAGAATCGATAATATGTTTCGATTATTCTCTTGTAATCTTTGTTTTTTCTATTCTCTAAGGTGGAACCATAATATTATGGTTATTTATTATTATTTTGCTTGTAACTTTGCTTGTCTGCATTATAATATGATTTGCCTTGAATATTGATAACATGTTATATAGAATAGGGAGTGTCGCTCATATTAAAATTGTCCATGCATGTCTTTTAAAATAAAATCTTGATTTCAAAAGATTGAGTGGGAGAAGGTTTTCGAAGAGAGGACCTAAAGTCTCCATCGTTGGTCCATAGGAAGAACATGGTAGTCCCAACCCCTAGGGAGGGATTTCTATCATGTACCAAATTGGATCTTCGAGAGGATAAGTTATTTTAATATGATTTATGGTTGCACACCCCTAGGTGGTGATTATAAATCGTAGATAAGATATTGAAACGATGGTTATACACGCATGTCAATTTTATTATTAACCTCCCCTACGAGCTCTGTTAATAGAATTAATGGCCAAAGAAACGATTATTATTATATGCTAGATTATACGGGTCCAAGATGGCATATATTAATCAGGGGGGGATCCGTCTTCATGATTGAATTTTGGCATGACTCCCCTAGGAGCTTGTTGAATTCTAAGTTGGGAATTATCGTTGTAAGGTTGTGATATTTTCAAGGTTTTGACACTTAAACACATTTGTATGTTTTTACATGATTGTGTTATAATACTAAATTATTATGATATGTTTGTTTATGTTTAGTATATGATTCTTTATTGTAGATTAAAAATGTCTAAAAATGCTTTATCTTTGATACTTGACAAAAACCAATTAACAAGAGAGAATTATAATGATTGGAAACGAAACCTGAATATCATCCTCTCTTTTGAGAAACTGAAATTTGTGTTGACAACTCCTTGTCCTCCTGAGCCTATGGGAGATTCTACTAATGAGCAATTCCAAGCATACGATCACTAGAAAGATGCAAACGATCAGGCCCACTGCTATGTTATGGCCAGTATGAACAACGTGCTGCAGGCTCAATATGAGAATTATGAGACTGATAAGCAGATCTTGGATAATCTGGAAGACATGGTTGGAGGCCAGGCCCTAATAAAGCGGCAAGGGGCACTTCGGAAACTCTTAAACTGTAAATAGAGGCCGGGGACATATGCAAAGGAACACATGATGTTGTTCATGGGTTTCCTCACTGAGGCTCAAACCAATAGAGCCGACATTAATGTTGAAACTCAAATGACTATGGTCTTTGAGACTTTGTCAAAGGAATTTATTCTGTTTAGAGCTACGTTTAATTTGAGCAATAGGTGGGATATGACCTTAACATAATTAATGAAATAGTTACAGGAGTTCAAACTGCTGATTAGGGAGTCTCTTGCTGGTGGCGAGGCCAATTTGGTAGCTGCTTTTGGTTCCAATCCCAACTCAGGGAATGGAAAGAAGCAATGGGCCAAAAATAGGAAGTCTTCTAATCACTAGTACAAAATGTGGATTCCACGACGGTCAAAAAACCGTCGTGGAAACCTCTGTCGTGGAATAAGATCGACTTTTCACGACGGTTTTTTACCGTCGTGTAATAGAATAATTGGCGCGCGTGGTTAGTGGAAGTGTAATTTTTCACGACGGTTTTTTAGTAAAATCGTCGTGGAAGCTTTACCTTCCACGACGGTTTTCGTGAAAAACCATCGTGGAAGGCTGAAACCGTCGAGCTTCCACAACGGTTTTCGTGGAAAACCATCGTGGAAGGCTACCATCGTGGAAGGCAGAGCTTCCACGACGGTTTTGTGGAAAACCGTCGTGGAAACCTAGCCTTCCACGACGGTTTTTGTGGAAAACCGTCGTGGAAGACTGATCTTCCACGACGGTTTTTATGAAAAACCGTCATGGAAATTTGGTATTTTCCACTTATAGTCCGTTGTGGAAGCTCTACCTTCCACGACGGTTTTCGTGAAAAACCGTCATGGAAGGTTGAAACCGTCAAGCTTCCACAACGGTTTTCGTGGAAAACCATCATGGAAGGCTACCATCGTGGAAGGCAGAGCTTCCACGATGGTTTTGTGGAAAACCGTCGTGGAAACCTAGCCTTGCACGACAGTTTTCGTGGAAAACCATCGTGGAAGACTGATCTTCCACGACGGTTTTTATGAAAAACCGTCATGGAAATTTGGTATTTTCCCAAAAAAAAATTCTCCTGCAATTTCAATTTCCTATAGGATGGCCAGTCTCGTATGTTATCCATTACATCAAGGCCCTAATTACATACAATAATTGTTGTATAATCAAATATTAATTTGTATTTACAAGATCTGTTTACACTTGAGCTATTTTGAGCACTTTGTTAATCTAGTATGACGTGTACCTATCTAAAAAGTAGAAACCTATTTACAAATTGTATCCACTCTAATCTAACTTCATGTATATCTGTATGTATATAAACTTCTTTTTTTCCTAAGGCTTGTATACCACTTGTAATTATATCCCGCATGAAACGTAGAATAAAAAACCACATTCTATGTTTCCTAGTTGTCTTGGGCACTTACGTTTAGAATATAACGTTCCGTTTGGTCAGTTTGTGACATCGGTTCCCGCTTGAAGCTTCCAATCGTTAAGCGCCCTAATAATGTATATCATGTTTAAATAATAAATAAATTAATAGACGATACAATTATGTGAGACTAAAAAACAATTAATTTTGTAAGACAATATTAATAC